>MU224411.1:1087120-1156494 GCA_018584345.1 Thuja plicata | reverse complement strand
GCAACTTTGGATGTGATGGGTCAAAGTGTACTTAAAGTACACATGTGAAGGATCTTGTAAGAGAGTGTAAGGGAGTGTAAGAGTTTTAGTCCAATGAAACACTTTTAGCAAGTGTAAGAAGGTGTCAACATGGGTGTAAGAAATCTTGTTGGCACCAATTAAGGATTATTTGAAAAAGTGTATTTTTAGAAATTTGCTCACACATGTGTGCGCAAATAATTAGGATTAATTGTTGTAGGAATTAAGAAATTGGTCTAATTAAACTTGGTTAATTAGTGAATAGGTTTATTTGGTAAGAGTGATGTGAGGTAGGGTGGGATCTAGCTTCAAATTAGCTTAATCCAAATTATAAATTTAGATTAATTTGGTTTAGTAGAATTTAAGTCATGTGAAGGAATAAATAAATTAAAAATTTATTTAAAGGGGATTAATGAAGGGGAATGTATTAAATAAAATTTAATACATCAAAGTGGGGTAGTATTTAAATTAATTTCCAATACTAAGGAAAGCGAATCATATTTAATTAAATAAAATTAATTAAATAGATATAAGAATATAACAAATATAATGAATTAAAATGAACTATAATGTTATGGAAATATTAATTAAATTAATATAATGATAATTTTAGACGTCTATATTTTGCCCCTCTTTGATGCAGCATTGAAAGTGGCGTTGCGTCAAAGAAAACAAAATAAAATGCCCTAGAGAGGTCAGGAAAACCTACCGCAGCGAGAGCAGAGGAGTGTGCCCCCTCGAGAAAATAATAGAAAAAAATACAATTTTTTAATAAAATTTTCTCGAAAAAAGTAGGAAAATAGGGAAAGCAGACCAATTGCATGGCGTGTCCAGGGAAAATGGAGGGAAAATGGGGACCAGAATGGGGACTGGAGATATAGATGGAAGAAATAGGGCCCAAGGGGATATAAATAGTCCCTCGAGACCCATAGACAAGTCACTTTCACCCACAAAGAGCAAAAAGAGAGAAGCAGAAGAGAGTGATGGCAGCAGAGCGAGAGCATACACAGATTGGAGAGCACGTTCAAGTACACCAGAGACCAGCAGATGCAGGACCACCGGTGAGTAGTTGACAACCTCTTACTCAATTATGCATTTAATGCTAATTTAGGTGTTCAGGGTGTCTTTAATGCGCTCAAAAGCTGGGGCACAGCACAGACGATGGTCGCCTGACTGTCGTCTATGTAGATGAAGATCGACAGACTGTCATCCTCATAGACGACCGATCTGTGATCGATGTCTGCGCAGACTGAGATCCTACTTGTTGGGAGCATGCTCAGACATGCAAACGTATATGTTGAAATACAAATGTATATGTTAAAATCCTACCTGTTGGGAGCACGCTCAGACATGCAAACGTTAGAGATATAAATCATTTAACTATACTAACATGTCTAAAAGCATACTATAAAAATAACAATGGACTCCATCACAACCTCCGATGAGATCAATAAGGGCACCCAATGCTTTGTTGATTTTCTCTTAGAGAAGGTTTGTGGGTGTGCTCTCCCAACATAATATATTAATCCCACTTGATTGTTTGGAGGATGAAACTAGAATGCAAACTAATGGATGGATGAAGAACTCAAGAACAAGTATGAAGAACTTGTCTCAAGCTATTCATCATATGATTGAAATGCAAAGTAAACAACTAAGCTGGGATTATATGCATGAGATGATAAAACTAAATTCATTTGCCATTATCCTAACATGTGATTTCTAGATTCAACTATGAGTTAAACATTAAATGAACTAAGAGCTAAGATTTGAAAACATGAACTAATGCAATTCTAGAGCTATAATAGCATGATAACAATGTATAAAAGGGAGATGATTTGCTCTTAACAAAGGCCCATGTGGCATCCACATAGGTGCCACATGAGGGACATGTAAGCCATGCAAGAGGCCCACTTTGCTCACACATGTGTGAGCAACTTTGGATGTGAAGGGTCAAAGTGTACTTAAAGTACACATGTGAAGGATAGTGTAAGAGAGTGTAAGAGAGTGTAAGAAGGTGTCATCATGGGTGTAAGAAACCTTGTTGGCACCAAATAAGGATTATCTGGAAAAGTGTATTTTTAAAAATTTGCTCACACGTGTGTGAGCAAATAATTAGGACTAACTGTTGTAGGAATTAAGAAATTAGTCTAATTAACCTTAGTTAATTAGTGAATAGGTTTATTTGGTGACAGTGATGTGAGGTAGGGTAGGATCTAGGTTCAAATTAGCTTAATCTAAATTATAAATTTAGATTAATTCGGTTTAGTAGAATTTAAGTCATGTGAAGGAATAAATAAATTAAAAATTATTTAAAGGGGATTAATGAAGGGGAATGTATTAAATAAAATTCAATACATCAAAGGGGGGGTAGTATTTAAATTAAATTCAACTACTAAGGAAAGTGAATCATATTTAATTAAATAGATAGAAGAATATAATAAATCTAATTAATTAAAATTAACTATAATGTTATGGAAATATTAATTAAATTAATATAAGGATGATTTTAGACGTCTACATTTTGCCCCTCTTTCATGCGACATCAAAAGTGGTGTCATGTCAAAGAAAAAAAATAAGATGCCCTAGAGAGGTCAGAAAAACCTACGGCGGCGAGAGCAGAGGAGTGTGCCCCTTCAAGAAAATAATAGGAAAAAATACAATGTTTTAATAAAATTTTCTCCAAAAAGGTCAGAAAATAGGGAAAGCAGACCAATTGCATGGCGTGTCCAAGGAAAATAGATGAAAAATGGAGACCAGAATGGGGACTGGGGAGACAGACAGAAGAAACGGGGCTCAAGGGGCTATAAATAGTCCCTTAGGGCCCATAGAGAAGTCACTTTCACCCACAAAGAGCAAAAAGAGAGAACAAGAAGAGAGCGATGGCAGCAGAGAGAGAGCGTGCACAGCTTGGAGAGCGCATTCGGGTACACCAGAGACCAGCAAATGTAGGACCACCAGTGAGTAGTCGACCACCTCTTAGTCAATTATGTATTTAATGTTGTTTTAGGTGTTTAGGGCATCATTAATGCGCTCAAAAGCTGGCGCGTAGCGCAGACAGCGGTCGCCTAACTGTCATCTACAGAGACAGTGATCAACAGACTACCATCCTCGTAGATGACCGATCTACAATCGGCGTCTGTGCAGATGAAGATCGACCGATTTCTATTTGCAAGGGCAGGGGGATAGGAAAATAGTGCAGCAGAGACGGCAGAGTTTGAACTCCGCCATTTGCATGGCAAAAGTGGCAGCGGTTTAAACCGCCGTGTCTGCAGACTGGTGTCTGTGAAGATCTGCCATCTCTGTAGACTAGCGACTGTAAAAGTCTGCCGTCTGTGAGGGTTAACCACCGTCTACATGGATTGACCCAAAAATAGAAGAAAAGAGAGGAAGAAGAGGGAAGACAAGGGTTCGGGAGCATTTTTTGATGCCTCGGATAGGCCTGGACATTTTTTGATGCCCCAGAATGCTATCTGATTTCTGACATATTCTTGCTTGATGCAGGAGGAGACCTTCACTTTCTGGGTGAGAGAGTGCTATCCAGCGACCATGGAGCTGGAGCAGCAGTTGATGGAAGCTGAGTGGGGGCTTGTTACATTATGCAGACTGGAGCACATACGACATTGGCCACATCTGCAAGTGCATAATGTTCTCATGTCTACTTTGATAAAGAGGTGGCATAGAACCACATCTAGCTTTCACTTCCCTACAGGGAATGCTACTATCACACTCCATGATGTATGGAGGATTTACAGAGTGTCAATTTGGGGGCTGATACTCGAGTACTATGTTGAGGGCTCAGAGCCCTATATGGAGATGGATTTTGGTCAGAGATATGCAGATCTTCTTTCCACACAGCAGTGGATGTCCTGGAAGGCGATGATGGAGATGGAGCCACAGTTGTGGCGGGTGGCCCTATACTTAGCTGGATTGATAGGGGGATGACTGATGACTGATCATGCAGGCAAGGGATTCCCTATGGGTTGGGCATGGGTTCTTAGCAGCATGGTAGAGGATGGAGACTAGTATTGTTGGGGTCACACCATTCTTGACCAGCTATATTATGATCTACATATGTGCACTTACCGTAGGGGTAGGGTACTAGGTCTCGGGTGCATGCTTCTTCTAGTATGGGCGTGGGAGCATATTGTAGTCATACGACCGATTAGACACAGCGAGACCCAAGCGGCTTACAAGTCATTTGTATGTAGGTATAGGCCACCTATTAGTTATGAGGCCATAGATTCAGTGGGATACTGGCGATGTCGACTGGACGAGATGGGGGAGATACTGTGAGCACCCTATGCGGGGTGCGAGACCTAGGGTCATGAGATCTCTTAGTAGGATGGATATGCAGAGGATGAGTTTTATGACTCGTATTATATGAGGTTTGTTCAGACCGACTGTTGGCTAATTAGGAGGACAGCCTATATGATCTCCAGATACATGCCATCCAGAGCACAGAGACAGATAGGATAGATACAGGAGGTCATGCCAAATGAGTTCCAACATCCACTGGTGACCCGAGAGGTGGGGAGTGTCTGGGGCATGGGTGCAGATCCGTGCATAGCACAAGCATCTTTTATGGGGATGATCAAGGTCCCATGGATCAAAGCTCGAGAGTCATTACAGGATGCAGGTGTAGTGCTAGTGTACGCTTAGTGGTGGGCCACACACAAACCTGTTAGACTGACAGTGCCTGGCATAGTACAGGTGGATGAGCAACCTGGAGATGGAGGGGATGGAGGAGACCAGGATGATGATGAGGAGGAGGAAGGAGATGGAGGAGGGGCCGGTGGGAGGAGAGTCTGGCCTAAGGTTGCAGCACCGAGGCAGAGAGGATAGGTACAAATACCCACAGGAGGGAAGCCACCCATAGTTCCCAACGTACAGGTATAGGGATAGGATTCCCCACAGGGACAGGGGCCACAGGGATAGGGACAGGTACCACCAGGATATCCATGATACCGTGACAGATGAGTGGGACAGTCTTCAGACTGAACTAGGTAGGGTACAAGGCTTGTTAGCGACATCTCAAGTGGCTGAGGTGAGTGCGCAGGTAGAGATCCAGAGGCTACATGGATTACTAGCTACAACACAGGCCACAACTAGCAGCCTACAGACAGAGGTAGCCAGGGTACAGGGAGAGTTGGTAGCAGAGACTTCTCAGGGAGATAGTGCTCATAGAGCACTAGAAATTTTACAGGCTTAGGTGGACAGCGGAGAGTTCACTATCATTGAGGAGCATGGTGATCTTGATGAGGAGCTGGCAGCAATGTCAGCGCAGATAGCATCTCTTACCGCAAAGTGAGATCTGGCACGAAGACGTGCAGAGGATTATAGGGCAGACCGTGATATAGTGCGTCTAGCAAGTAGGGCTGCAGAGGTTGGTTAGATGATGGCAGATGTGATGGTAGCACAAAGAGAAGTAGGGCGGAGAGGTGTAGAGGTCGCATATTACATGGGGATCTACTATGGTGTAGTGCCAAAGGAGGAAAGATAGCTTGCATACTTCAAGAGAGCACAGGACAAGGTTCAAAGGGATCAGTCGGGTTACTACCATGTCCCAACAGTGGTGTAGGACCATCGCGGCCACCACCATGATTCTTCTCAGACCATTTTGGATACACATTTTTGATACATTATGTATGATTTTGACACATGATGTATGATATTGACATTTTTTAGATATATACATGGACTTTGGGACTATTGGACTTTGATTTATGGATTTTTATGCTGCTATATGATGATGTTATATGATGTGATGTTTATGCAGGATGTATGGATGCATTATGATATTATATTACATATGTTATATGATGTTTATGACTAATATGTAGGATGAGACGAATGTATATGAATATGCTGACATATTTGTGATGTAGGGATGAGATGCAGATATATATAGATGTTAGATGTGATATGTTAATGCTTATAAATAGATATATTTTGTCATATATTGATGTAATGTGATGGTGAATAAATGTAAATGCATATATGATTTGTGAAATGAATCTAAAAATGAATGGATCCTAAAAATGTTAAGGACTTAACAATGCAACTAAATGAATGAAATATAACTATATGCAATGGTAATGAATAAATAAAGTAACAATGCAACTAAATGAAACTGTAATGAGCAATATAACTGTAATGATTAACGATTAATGAATGAACTGAATGGATAAAAGTAACCTAATGAATGACGTAACAATACAACTGCTAATGAATAATTATTAATGAATGGAGTATAATGATTAATGAATGGAGTAACAATGTAACTGATAATGAATAATGATTAATGAACTAAATGAACACTGCAACTATAATGAATGAATGCAATATGAGACATATGAGGACATTGTTTGTGTGTGTATCAAATAGGTTTGATAAAATCACTTAGGTTACTGGATAGGGGGAATAAATAGAAACCTTTGCAAAGAGAAAAATCAAAATGCAATATGACCTAACTATAATGCAAAGACTAACTACATGATGATAGTGGGATTGATACCATGTTAATGTTGGAGAGCACACCCTAGTTTGATATTGCAAAGGGAGTTATGCACCATGTGCTAGAAAACACAAGTGACATGGTTCCTTTGCGTGGACTAGACTCTCAGACAAATAGGTTGTTAGGAACAAGAATGCAAGATATCATATATGATGAAATCTATGAAATGTTACTCATGAGGAGACGCAGTACATCCAGATCTTTTGAGAGATACGAGATGCACGAATCATGTCCCTAGTGAGGCATACATAGTCATAACCAAATATCAAAACATAAATGTACTAACAAACTATGACAAGCATATCATACCACAAATGACATGTATTTCACTAAATACTCACCATAACGAACCAAGATATAGAAGATCGAGGCTGTCGCGATAGGAACATAGTAAAATACAAGATAAAATCAACAAAAAACATTCTAACCAAGTGGTCATTCAGTCCAAAAGTTCTTGCCATGAATAATTTTGATGTGAGGATTGATAGAACAGCCGACACTAGAAGGATGCATCCTGATGGACCAAAGATTGATTGATAAAAAATAGGAATTCGCTAGCAATTACTTGTGAATAGAATGATCATAGGAAAGTCAATCTGTCTATTGATTTGATGTAAAACATTTGCAATGACTATGTCTAGAACAAAGCTCAGTATTTGATTTGGTAAGCTCAGTCGTGCGAGAATTTTTATTACGAAGGTGGAAAAATGGTCAAGGAACTACCTGCACAGATATGGGTAGTGAATTTTATTATTGAAGGTGATGCAAGCTGTATAGACAAATGGTGGAAACCTATGGTGGACCTAACTACACATGGTGCCTAAAACAAGTTTTCACCATTGTACTTATCCATTGCGCCACCGAAGTGGTTTTCACATATGGATGAATTTATTTCTCTTTCTCTTTTTTTTTATATTCTTTTCAAGATTTTGTATTTTTTATGCTTTTTTTATTTTTTTTATTTTTTTGCTTTTTTACTTGCTTTTTTGAATGTTTTTGGATTTTCTGCTTTTCTGATTTTTTGGATTTTTGAAAATTTATGTTGTACAACGGACTACTGACAGATCAAGCACAGAAGCACTTGAGATGTACAATATTTACATGATCAGGGAGTGGATCTCCCTCTGGTGATGCAATATTATAAGCGCCTAAACCATACTTTTCTATGACAATGAAGGGACCCAACCAATTAGGCTCAAACTTCCCTTTCTTTTCACAGTTCTGGAGGTTCTTCATATTGTGCTGCAGGACGAGATCACCAACCTCAAACTGACGAGGCTTGATCCTTTTTTTGAACTGAAGGTGAAGGCAATTTGATACATGCGGAGGTGGTCTAGGGCATTGAGGCATCTCTCATCGAGGAGTTCTAGCTCTTGCAAGCGGGCAACTCTATATTCTTCTTTAGACAACAGATTCTTGAGAGAAATTCTAAGGGAAGGGAGCTCAATTTCAATGGGTAGAATAGCCTCAGTACCATAAACAAGGGCAAAGGGAGTGGCTCCTGTGGGGGTACGAATGGAGGTGCGGTAAGCCCAAAGGGCAGGGTTGAGGCAAAGGTGCCAATCACGGCCAGCTTCATCGACCATTTTCTTGAGGATTCTGAGGATGGTTTTATTTGTAGCCTCAGCTTGACCATTACTTTGCAGAAAGTACTTGGAAGAGGTATGGTGGGTGATGCTAAATTTCCTACATAGCTCTGTGACATCCTTGCTCTTGAAAGGTCCTCCATTATCCATAATAATATCCTGAGGAATGCCATAGCAATAGATAAGATAGTTCAAAATGAACTTTGAAATATGTTTTCTAGTAGTTTAGGTGAGAGGAACAGCTTTGACCCACTTGGTAAAGTACTCTGTAGTAGCCAGGATGTATTTATGGCCATTGGAAGAATTAGGGAAAATCTTGCCAATGAGGTCGAGACCCCAGCGTGAAAAAGGTGAAGGGGTGATGGTGGGCTAGAGGGATTGGGAGGGAGCATGTATCAAATTGTTGTGCTACTGACAAGGCACACATTTCTTCACATAGTTGTAGGCATCCTGCTCCATAGTAGGCCAATAATATATAGTGCATAACAACTTCTTGGCCAAAGTAAGTCCACTAGAGTGAGCCCCGCAAATTCCTTGATGTACCTCCACCAAGGACATTTGTGCTTCATTAGAATTCAGACACCTTTAAAGAGTTCCATCAAAATTCTTTCAGAAGAGGGTATCAGCAAGGATTGTGTATCGGGAAGTGTGGTGAATAAAGGTTATACATGTGTTGGGGGTTAAAGTAAGTGGGCTATGTCCATTGGGAAGGTAGGAATATACTTCTTGGTACCATGGGGAATTGGGATCAGCAATTTCACACACCATTTTAGAATTCGGTTTGTCATAGGCAGGGACCGTAAGATTCTCAACAAGAAACTCACACTATGCACTGTGTTCTGGCATAGTGATCAAGGACCCAATTGGTTCCATGGTGTCTGCTACTTTGTTTTTTGTGTGAGGGATCTATTGTAAGATTAGCTCAATGAAATGCATTTTGAGATCTTTGACTGTACGGCGGTAGGGAAGCAACTTGTCATCCTTCATTTGATATCCATCCATAACTTGTTTGATAACCAACTGTGAATCACCAAGCACCAATAAAGTGAGAATCTTCCATTGTATAGCCTGACGAATTCCAAGTATAAGGGCTTCATATTCTGCAATGTTGTTGATGCAAGGAAATTGTAATTTGTAGGATTTAGGGATGAGATCCCCTTTTGGTGTAATAAACAAGATTCTTGCCCCTGATCCTTTCTGAGTGAAGGATCCATCAAAATAAAGCTTCCATGGTGGACTCGGGGCAAGATTAATGATTGATTCATCTGGAAAATCTATGATCAAAGGATATTTACCATCAATCGGTGCTTCAGCTAACTAATCTGCAATTACTTGTCCTTTGATAGCTTTTTGATCTATATAAACAATGTCGAACTCACTAAGGATCATGACCCACTTCGTTGTACGACTAGTAAGAGCAGCACGTGCCAGGAGATACTTGAGTGGATCAATTTTGGCAACAAGATGAATCTTATGATTAAGCATATAATGTCATGGTTTCTGCATATAGAAAACAATGGCCAAACATACCTTCTCAATTAGGGAATAACTCAACTCATAGCCAATAAGAGTCCTGCTAAGATAGTAAATTGGTCGCTCTTTGTCGGTATCATCTAATTGTGCCAGGAGGGCTCCCAACGTGACCTCTGTAGCAGATATGTACAAAATAAAGGGACAAGCAACAACAGGTGGTACCAGCACAGGTGGATTAGCCAGATAGCCTTCCAGTTTCTCAAATGCATTTTGACATAAGCAATCCCACAAAAACTTGATATTCTTGTGCAGGAGATGAGCTAACAGATGCACCTTATCTTCTAGTTGTGACATGAATCTTTTGATTGATTGCAATTTTCCTTGTAAACTATGTAATTGCTTCAATGTTTTGGTTGGTGGCATCTCTAGGATTGCTTTTACTTTCTTTGGATCAACCTCTATTCCATGTCGTGACACAATGTATCCCAGAAGTTTACCAGATTGTACTCCAAAAACACACTTCTTAGGATTCAACCTAAGCTTGTACTTCTCTAATCGCTCAAAGATGGTAGTAAGAATAGGAATATTCTATTCCCTTGTTTTGGATTTGCCTAAAAGATCATCCACATAATCTTCCATGATGACATGCAAAAGGTCATGAAAGATGGTACTCATTGCTCGTTGATAAGTGGCTCCAGCATTTTTAAGGCCAAAAGGCATCACTTGATAACAAAAGGTGCCCCAAGGCATTGTGAATGTGGTTTTGTGCTATTCTTCTAGTACTATCCTAATCTGATTGTAACTTGAGAAGTCATCCATAAGTGACAACATTTCATGTCCTGTCGTCAAATCCACTATAATGTTAATATTCGGGAGTGGAAAATCATCCTTGGGACATACAAGGTTTAGGTCTCTGAAATTAGTGCAGATGCAAATGCCCCCAGTAGGCTTACCTACTGGTACAATATTAGAAACCCATTCAAGATAATCAATTGGTCTGATTACTTCAGCATCCAACATCTTTTGAAACTCTACTTTGACTACCAATGCGACTTGCGAATGCATCTTGTGAAGTTTTTGCTTACCAGGTTTTACACTTGGATCTACAAGAAGATGATGCTTACAAGATCTGTATCGAGCCCGGGCATGTCTTTGTAAGTCTAGGCAAAGTTGATTTTTTGTTTATGCAATAATTTTGTCATGTCTTTCTTTTCTTGATCGCTGAGAGAAACTGCAATGTAGGTGATGTGTGGATCTGCTTCTGTGCCTAGGTTGATTGGAATAGTATCTTCAATGATCATAGAGGACACCTTTGGTTCTAAAGATATACATGGAAAGTCAGCCTCTCCCTCCTCTAGCACCTCAAAAAGGTTTTCACTAGAGGAAGCATCCTTTATTTTATCTTTTTCTTCATCCAAAGGTGCCCGCGAGAGGTTTTCACTAGAGGATGTATTTTCATTTTTTCCTTTTTTTTTTGTTTTTCATTTTTGCGACTGAGAGAGTTGACTTGGCTACCAAAGTAGGCTTGTTCACTGTATTGGATCTAATGTTCATTTTCTTGAGGATTCTTAAGTCCAAAGAGGGCTAAAACTGCCTCATCCGAATCACAAACGTCCAAAGCTGGTCGTGAGTCTTGTTGATCCCAGTCAATTAATTCAGGGTTTGTGAGGGGTAGATGAGGGGATGAAAGGTCAGCTTGGGTGATTAGTGAAGACATGGTGATTTTTTTTTAGGTCATCTTCAATATAGTGGAAAGGAATTTTGAAGAACTCTTCCTCAGTGTCCGAATCTGAGGTGGCTAGACAATAATCTTTAGCGAAGTTAGTCTTAGTCTCTATGGAACCCAATCTATGTCCTTTAGGATAGCCATTGGCTGTTATGATCTTCTTCTTACCTGTCTCATTAGCTCCAAGGCTAGTACCATGATAACCTACACTTTCGACAATGGGAGTAACCTTAGGATACTTTCCTTTGGGGAAAATTATAGGTCATTCTTCTTCATCACTATAGAGCCAATCAAGGACATTCTATTCCATGTTTCATCTAATAAGGAACCCCAATGTTCAAAAATATTTGCTTTACAGTGCATAAGCACTTTATCTTTGGAGAGGGTTAATGGTGATTGTCTTGCATAAGACTTTGGAGACAAAGGGAGTTTCCCAATACATAGAGCACTTTCAAATTTATACTCTCCCATACCTTGATCTGTAAATGTGGCCTTTGCTTCAGATGAGGAGGGTTTGTCTTCAATAGCCTTGTCTTCAGTAACTTTTTATTTTCCTTTGGATTACTTAGCTGATGTGTCTGATGTCTTTTCTGGAACTAATGGAGTGTTTGAAACATGGGTTTCTTGATTGAAATGTCGAACAAACTCATTCAACGGACAATAGTTAGCTTGTTTGCCTTCCAATCTCTTGCAGTATTGAAAGGGCTCAGGATCTCCAGGAATTGTGATTTCTCTATCGTGATGTGGGAATTTTAGACATTGATGATAATTAGAGGGTACACCTTTGATAGTGTGTATCCATGGACATCCCAGCAAGATGTTATAAGGTAGATCTAGATCCATTACATGGCAAACAGTTTCAATCAGGGTTCGGCCCACTTGTAAGGGTAGTGTGATCAAACCCTTGCTTTCTCGTTCTCGATCATCATAGGCCTTTATTGTGATTTGTTTGTCTACATCAATGAGGTCTTCAGAAAGACCGATATTATGAATCAATTTCCATGCGCACAAATTCAAGCGAGATGAGGGTCACGACCGCCAAAGTCCTTATCAGTGAAGACGAGATGTTCTTGCACGGCTAGGTTCCCTATCATAGCTTTGAATTATTCAGCGTTGATGTTCTTAGGGACATGGGATTCATTTAGAGGTTTATCAAGGATTTCTTTGTGAATTGGTGAAGTTGTCAGGAGCTCTAGAATGGATATCTGTGCAGGTTTTTTTTGTAACTGGGCCAATAAGTCAAAGTGTGAAGCAGGTCAAGTAGCAGTAGATGGTGCAGATGGTGGATTTGCAGATGTAGAAGGTTTATTAGCAGCTTGGACAGTGACTCTGGGTCTATGTGTAGTAGCATTATAATCAACAACTTTGAGGATTATGGTATTAACATGCGTGTTAGATTCTTCAATGTGGCCACAAAGAGAGTCAAACCCAAAGATATCATTTTCACTTAAAATCCCACATGTTCGATCATGGCATGTAATAGTATTGGTAGAATAGTCATATGGGATCGCGTTTGATGCATTATTATGATTGTGAGGTGGGAAGAGTTGATTGTAGACTTTAATTTTTGCATTAGATGATGATGCATTCTGACCTTCAACTTCAATTTTCCCATCCTCAATGAGGTCTTGCACAAAATGCCTAAACTTCATGCATTTCTTGGTATCATGCCCCTTGATGCGATGATAATCACAATACTCATTATCTCTATACCAAATAGGTTTAGGTTGATTCTCATCAAAAGGTTGAGTATTTGGGTAGACTATCATTCCTTGATATGCCAGTTGTTTATAGATCACATCTAGAGGTTCTGCCAAAGCTGTGAACTGTCGCCGTTGTCAATTGTCATTATTATTGTTATTGTTGTTATTATTGTAGTTGTTGCGAGGAAATAAGAATGATTGATTGCGTGGCTATTGATGATTATTCTAATTCTGATTGTTCTAATTGTTCTGATTCTGATTTTGATTATTGTTACAATTCTAATTTTGATTTTGATTGTTATTGCAATTGTTTTGATTGTTATTGTTGGATGCTTGAACATTTTGGACATGCTTGGCATCAGTCACTTCGTCATTTATAACTCCTTTGTTTTTACTCCAAAATTTTGGTTTATCATTGTTGGAGGGAGTATAATGTTTGATGCTACCTCTTTGCAAAAGGCCATCTTCAATATCTTTTCCCTTCTTGATAAGGGATTCAAAGGTGTCAAGTGAAGCCATTTTCATTAGAAAAGACATCTCAAAGATTAAATTCTTTGTGAAGATGTCAATTAAGTGACTATCAGGTATTTTCCATGGCATGTGATTTGCAATATGTCTCCATCATTGTAAGAAACCAGCAAAGGTTTCTCCATTCTTTTTTTTAGTATTACACAAATCATTGAGTGTTGCTTGATGCTCAATGTTATATGAGTAGTGTCCAACAAACTTCTCTGCAAGATCAGAGAAGGTAGAGATTGACCCATAAGGAAGGGCCATGAACCATTCCAAAGCTGTGCCTCCAAGACTCCTAGTGAAGAGTCTTTTTAAGTAGTTCTCAGTATAGGCAACTTCTTGACATGCAATGTAAAATTCTTTGAGATGTTGTAGAGGACATGTTTCACCTTTGTATTTCTCAAATTTGGGCATCTCAAAGTTTGGTGGAAATGGTTGCATCATGATAGACTTGTCAAATGGATAGGGACAAATCTCCTTAAAAGGAAACTCCTTCTTTCCCCCATTCTGTAAGCCTTGTACAATACTTTTGAGCTCATTGAATTGTTGGATAAAATCTGGAGTATTTTGTGTGAGAAATGGGGTTACATAACCTTTGCCTCCTCCAAATTGTGCAGCTGAAAAACCTGTGGGGGCCATACCAATAGTAGGAGGAGGTATATATTGATAGGCTCATGACGTATTGGTTGCAGATTTTTTTTCCCCTATTGTTTGAAACAAAGATGTAGACAAGGGCATGGAAATTTGCCCTATGTTATTGACACTAGCACTTGCTCCTTGAGTCGTTGTCGTTTGAGTGTTGTTATGTGTAGTATTGTTTGGCAAAGCACTTATGATCTATTGAATTTGTTCGTGTGTCAATTGAGGTATTGATGCAGTTGTTGAAACAGGTGCTAATATAGGTATTGATGTGAAAGGTTCGCTAATAGGTCCTTTACCGGTGTCACATGATGATGTAGCATTTGAAGTAGAAGCCATGGCTGTAGTAGTGGCAGTAGCAGCTTTGGTGACATTTTGGGTAAGGAGTGTTTCATCAAAGTCAGCATGAACCGTGACACCATTAGGAATAAGGTTCAAGAATATTTCAGCACTGTTATGCATAATGGCCTTCTCAACCATTTCTAAGTTGTATGGGTCTCTAAGGAAGTCATTTACTTGGGTGGGTCTTTCTTCTTGGTCCACTAATTCAGTTTCTTCAGGCATTTCCTTAGCTTGTACCCCAGCTCCTTGAAAATATTGAGTGGCGAACGGATTCTCCTCAACAAATAATAGTGTTGAATGTTGCACGCCTCATGTTTCTAGCTTGGGATCAAGTGACTACCATACAATGGTGGATTTAGAATAATGAAAGACAAGGAGACGTAAGAAATTAAATGGAGCGAAGATCTTGATCTTGGATTTGATTGGATTTGATGTTTGATTAAAGATTTGATTGATTGATTGATTGAGGATTGAGGATTGATTGATTGGTTGAGGATTGATTAATTGATTGATAATTGATTTAAAGGTTTGTGGAACAAAACCTAAGCATGTCAAAACCTTATGATGATACAAACACAAAAGGATTTAAAGTAACACCTGTTCTACTTGAAGATGGACTTGTGATCTCAAGAAAAATGGGACATTACTAAGGGATTTAAATTACTTGAGATAGACTCATGGTCTACAAGCAATGTTGTGTTTATTTTTTGATGAAGATTTGTAATACTTTGATTAAGGTCTTTCAACCTAAAGGATTGATTTGATTTGATGGTTTGATCTAATGTTCCAAGAGAAGGAAGAATGATGATGGAAGAATGGAAGAATGATCCAAAAGAAAGATGTTATCTAATCATATTGCTCAATGGCAACAAAAGAACTGTTGATAGAATACTTGGCCATGAAGTTGCAAACTTTGTTATTGTAGAGGATTTTCTCAATTTTCTCACGATGCTCAATCTCTTGTTTGATAGATGTTGTGATATGTTGGTATTCCTTGGATTTACAGATGGTTTCCTTCTGCTCTCTATAGACTGGAGGTGTTGGAAGCTTAACCTTCTTATGTTTCTTCAAATTGGTCATTTTATGAAGAACCTAATTTTGGCTGAATGAATGAATGATCTAGGACAAATGATTTTAGGGTCCTACAGAAGGTCAAATTAAGAATATCTCAGCAAATTTGGAAGCTCACTATTTTAAAGTGGAGACGGTAGTCTCAAATGCAGCCAATGATCTTCGCAGATGGTGATCTATGTAGATGCTAATCTGTGCAGAAAGCGGATCCAGAGCAGAGATGGCCGACTATGGCTAAGGTAGTGTGTTGAAATTCTGGGCAGATTTTTGACTTTTAGTCTGATTTTGAGCAAATTTGTTCGATGGCAAGAACTGATTTTAGTACATTCAAACCAGAAAAATAACAAACACACATCTCAAAATAATCTAACAAGGGACAAAGAAACCTTGAGGGATACCAGCAAATGTGATATTAGGAAACCTTGATTTCAAATTGTAGGAAACAGTAGCTACCCTAGGAATTTGGCTTCACATGAAATATTATAGGCCCATTGCTTGGTATTCCTTCAGCTCACACAGCAGTGTCACCCCTGGAAGGGCACCCGTGTTTTTTCCTTTTTCCAGGTATTATTGTCGTGCTACGAAGATCTCTTTCACAACACAATACCCTGGGACACGTATGATGGGAATCTTGGGGGAGAATCTTCCCTCCCCTTGCACTATAATAAGTCACTGTTCAGAGGTGAATCGGGTGGGTTACTAATTTATAGTTGCTAGCAAGGTTTTGTGACATCTCTGCAATCGGTTTGTACGACGTGAGACACTTAAGTCTCTAGTTCAACCATGCCAATATGTTAAGGATATTGACTCAGTATGGACTACCATTAAACATGACCCACCTGAGCTTGAAGGGATAAAGAGGACCTTTGGGTCGCACTTTATTTCTATATCGACCAAAGGGATTATTGGTTTGAGGTTGTCCTCTAAAGGGGAAGTGCACCCTCTAGACAGGCCTCTCTAGAAGCTTGATTAAGCTAAGCTTTCTCTTCACCCAAGATCTGTGAAGGCGAGGGAAGAAGATATGGCTATAACTTAATCATAGTGTCACATATTTTAAGGGGTTTTAATCTATTAAAAAATAGCTCGAAAGAAGTGTTGAGAAACACTTCTTCAAACACACCAAGAAATGTTCATTCCAAATTGAACCTATTTAAAAGCAACTAAGTGTTTTCTACCTAATCAAAAGACACAATAGTATGGTTAATCATTCATGTTTAATTTATTTCCCACATAGAAAAAACAAAACTTTGTAAAAGGTGTGTTTATTTACCTTATGTCATTCAAGATTGGTGAAGTCCATTCCCTTAACATTCAAGATTGAGTGAGTTTTCATTTTAAACAACATGCATTCCAAGACAAGTGTTTAATCATACAAATTCATTTTGATAATCTGTTAAAAATCATCAGGGAACCTGCATGAAATTTGTTAGTAGTCTTGAAATCTCAGATATTAGATGTTGCAAAAAATCACAAAACTCAAGAAAATGCGCAGCCGATGAAGTATCACAGATGGTGATCTGCAGAGACGGTGATCTACGTAGACGATGATCTACAGAAATGGTGACATACCTGCACAGATAGCCAAATACACACATTCAGATTCTGTTAGAAAGAAGACTTAACCAGAATTAAAACTAAGATTTTTACCAAATCAGACAGCATTTAACTCCTAAAAAACTGCGTTACTGTCAAAAACCTAAGAGTTTCAATACTAAAATTTGATAAAAAGTAGTTTAAAACCACAGTGTTATAAGTTTGTTTCTGCACAGGTGGAGATGGTGAGTTATAGGTGTAGATGATCGAGTTTTTTAGATGATCGAGGAGCACAGACGATGATCAGCGGAGACGACAACTCCAGAGTGGAGACGGGTCTGTGTAAGAATTTCCAAAACTGTAGAAAATCTACAAAAAAATGTTAGAAAATAAGGGACATGGGTCCCACTAGGCATGCCAAAATGTATAAGTTTAAATCCTACCTATTGGGAGCACGCTCAGACATGCAAAAATTAGAGATATAAATCATTTAACTATACTAACATGTCTAAAATCATACTATAAAAACAACAATGGACTCCATCACAACCTTCGATGAGCTGAACAAGGGCACCCAATGCCTTATTGATTTTCTCTTAGAGAAGGTTTGTGTGTGTGCTCTCCCAACACAATATATTAATCCCACTTGATTGTTTGGTGGATGAAACTATAATGCAAACTAATGGATGGATGAAGAACTCAAGAACAAGTATGAAGAACTTGTCTCAAGCTACTCATCATATGATTGAAATGCAAAGTAAACAACTAAGCTAGGATGATATGCATCAGATGACAAAACTAAATTCATTTTCCATTATCGTAACATGCAATTTCTAGATTCAACTATGAGTTAAACATGAAATGAACAAAGAGCTAAGATTTGAAAACATGAACTAATGCAATTCTAGAGCTATACTAGCATGATAACACTGCATAAAAGGGAGATGATTTTCTCTTGACAAAGACATCTACTTATAGATTTTTTGGAGAGAGAGGGCTTGGATGAGGTGGAACTCATGTGGCATCCACATAGGTGCCACATGAGGGACACATAAGCCATGAAAGAGACCCACTTTGCTCACACATGTGTGAGCAACTTTGGATGTGATGGGTCAAAGTGTACTTAAAGTACACATGTGAAGGATCTTGTAAGAGAGTGTAAGGGAGTGTAAGAGTTTTAGTCCAATGAAACACTTTTAGCAAGTGTAAGAAGGTGTCATCATGGGTGTAAGAAACCTTGTTGGCACCAAATAAGAATTATTTGGAAAAGTGTATTTTGGAAATTTGCTTACACATGTGTGAGCAAATAATTAGGACTAATTGTTGTAGGAATTAAGAAATTAGTCTAATTAACCTTAGTTAATTAGTGAATAGGTTTATTTGGTGAAAGTGATGTGAGGTAGGGTAGGATCTAGGTTCAAATTAGCTTAATCCAAATTATAAATTTTGATTAATTTATTTTAGTAGAATTTAAGTCATGTGAAGGAATAAATACATTAAAAATTTATTTAAAGGGGATTAATGAAGGGGAATGTATTAAATAAAATTTAATACATCAAAGGGGGTAGTATTTAAATTAATTTCAAATACTAATGAAAGTGAATCATATTTAATTAAATAGATAGAAGAATATAACAAATATAATTAATTAAAATTAACTATAATGTTATGGAAATATTAATTAAATTAATATAAGGACGATTTTAGACGTCTACACTACTCGCCTAGGGCCTGATTGTTCTCAAGATTCCCCTACACACACACACACTTCACAAGCCATATTTACAAATTATATACAGGGCTCTAATAGATTCCAAGTGGTCATGGAGTTTGAACCACGGGAACACCAAGAAAATCCATCTTTTACATGACTGGACTAAAACTGGCCCGTGAACTCACAAAACACAAGAAATTAAAAAAAACTTAACCAGAAAGAACAACTGACTAATGTAATTCCACAAAGAACTCAAACACTACATTTCAAACACTCTCCATGCTTTCATTTAATCCATTCAATCCAATAAAGTGATGGATGATAGCTTTGTAACTTAATTACACTGCAAGTTGGTTCTTCTCAAACACCAGTCCGTACAATATAAAATCTAACTATCAGATTAGGGTTGAAAAAACCTTATATAATTCCATCTCACCTATCTAGACCCTTTGGTCAGGACTTGGGCATCATAAGAGTTGTTTCCTAAAATCTAGGAAATGTTGTCATGACAACTTTAAAAGTTGTCATGACAACTTTGACAACTTTTGTCTAAATGTCACTTTCTCAACTTTGGGGGTCCTAATTGATTCCAAACCTTACCAATTGACCTCAAATGACTTAGTAACATTAAAAACCTAAAAATCTTCCCACTTTGGGACTTTGGTCAACCCTTTGACTTTTGAGTTGACTTCTAGGTTCTAGACCTCTAGAATTAACTAGACTCAACAACATACAAACCCTAATCTTTCCTAACTCTAATCACACCTCAAAACACACTACAAAATTTATAAATTTTTCCTTATTCATGTATTTTTGGCCAAACCAACCTACAAGCCAAAATGTCTAAAGATCTACCTAAAGACCTTAGGGTGCTCCTGCGCCATCCTCCCCCTGCAAAAAGAAAGTTAAGGTACCTCTGGTGTAAGGAAATCCTCACTGATTCCATGCTTCTTGAAGTCACTCTTAGCTATCCAAGTGGCTTTTGACTCTGGTTTCTATCTCCACTTCACTAGATTCTCCATATAGACTTTGTGTCTTATATTCTTCTTTACTCTTGAATCCAATATCTTTTCCACTTGTTGCTTGACTTGTTCCAGAGTCTTGAACTCTCCCATATCCTTATTTACCTATGTATTGTACAGCAACTCATCCATATCTAGCCCCTTATACTTGATCAAATCCTTCACATTGAAGATTGGAGAGATTGACATCTCCTTGGGCAACTCCACCTTGTAAGCATTAGGCCCATACTTAGCCAATATCTTGAAAGGTCCAATTCTTTACATCTGTAGCTTACTAGGTATCCCCTTTTGTAGTCTTTCCTTATTTAGGAACACCATTACTAACTCACCCACTTCAAGCTATAAATCTCTTCTTCCCTCATCTCTTTTTTCCTTTAACTTTTGATTGGCCTCCATTAAGGTCTTTTGCACTTGTTCATGCACTTCCTTCATTGATTATGCAAAGTCATCAGCATGCCCACTAAATCCATCATATCCTTTGAGGTCTCTGAGCTCCATCACACCCCTTGGATGTGTCCCATACATAATCTCAAATGGACTTTTTCCTATAGTCCTATTTGTGCTATCATTATAGGAAAATTCTGCCTGTGGAATAACTTGCTCCCATCCTTGTCCATATTCCTTTGTTAGACATCTAAGAATGTTCCCAAGAACTCAATTTATTACTTCCATCTATCCATCCATTTGAGGATGATAGGAAGATCCATGAGATAAGTTTGTGCCTAGTCTCTTCCATAGGGTCTTACAAAAGTGACCCATGAACTTCACATCCCTATATGCAACAATGCTCATTGGTAGGCCATGAATCCTCACTATTTCCTTGAATAACAAGTAGGAAATATGGATGGCATCATGTGTTGTTTTACATGGTATGAAGTGGCTCATTTTACTAAACCTGTCTACCACTATAAACACACTGTCTAAACCAGTTGGAGTCCTAGGTAACCCCACCATGAAGTCCATACTTATGCCCTCCCAAGGTCTACTTGGGATGGGTAATGGCTAGTAAATTCTTGCATTTTATGAAGTGCCTTTAGCCTTCTGACATATTCCACACTACTCCACATATCTTCTCACTTCCTTCTACATCTTTGGCCACCAATAGAACCTTTCAACTAATTCCAATGTCTTATTTAGTCCAAAGTGTCCACTTAGGCTCCCATTATGTTTCTCCTGAATGAGGTTCTCCCTCATTGAACCTTTTGGAACACAAAGTTGATTGCCTTTGAATAGAAACCCATTCTATAATGTATACTCTGCAAACTCACTATGAAAGTGATTCTCAAAATCTTTGCACACTTTGTAAATCTATGAGAAATCTGAGTCTCCCTCATATAGGTCTTTAAAACCTTCAACTCCTATACTTTTCAACTAGATCTCTTGGATGGTAAGTAGTCTCCTACTAAGGGCATCTGCAACTTTGTTTTTCACCCCCTTCTTATGTTTTATAGTGAAGGTATATGACTGTAGGAACTCCATCCATTTTATGTGCCTCAAGCTAATCTTGTCTTGAGTGTTTATGTAACTCAATGCTTGGTTATCTGTAAAGACAAAAAAATCTTTAGGAAATAGATAATGCCTCCAATTCTTAAAGGCTTTCACAAGAGCATATAGCTCCAATTCATAGGAAGAGTACCTAGACTTAGCCTCATTTAGTCTTTCACTGAAAAATGCCACAGTTCTACCTTCTTGGCTTAGGACAACTCCTACCTCAATGTTTCTTGCATCACACTCCACAATGAATGGTTTTTCAAAGCTAGGTAACAATAATATAGGTTGATTAGCCACTTCCTTCTTCAACCTCTCAAATCCCTCATTATCTTCCTTGGTCCACACAAACTTTGTTTTCAATCCTCCTTTTATAGTCTCTAGGACTGGAGCACAAATCTCAATGAACCTTCTAATAAACTTCCTATAGAATTGGGCTAACCCATGGAAGCTCCTAACTTCATTCCCTATCTTAGGAGTAGGCTAGTTCAATATAGCCTCTAATTTCTCTTTATCCATTTTCAAATCACCCTTGGAAACTACAAACCCAAGGCAGACTAACTCCTCCTTCATGAACTCACTCTTCTCAAGGTTTATGATGAGTTTCTCCTCCTGCAACTTCTTCAACACTAACTCCAAGTGTTTCATATGATCCTCTTTGGTTTTACTGAATATGAGGATGTCATCTAAATAGACAACTACAAAAATTGTTATATAGTCCTTCAAGACCTCATTCATCACCCTCATAAAGGTGCTTGGTGCATTGGTAAGCCCAAAGGGCATAACTATCCATTCATACAACCCTTCTGTAGTCTTAAATGCAGACTTCCACTCATCACCTTTCTTCATCCTAATTTGATATTACCCACTCTTCAAGTCAATTTTAGAGAATTACTTAGCACCCCCCAAGCAATCCATCAAGTATTCTATTCTAGGAATTGGAAATCTATACCTGATAGTTATCCTATTTATTGCCCTAGTATCAGTACACATCCTCCACTTACCTCCCTTCTTAGGAGCCAACACCACTAGGACAACACAAGGGATGATGCTTTTCCTAATCAATCCTTGATCCAAAAACTCTTGCACCTGTCTGGCTATCTTGTTGTTTTTCTCTGGTGTCATCTTGTATGCAGCTTTGTTTGGTAAGGATGCTCCTAGTATGAATTCAATTTGATGACTTATCTCCCTCTTTGGTGGTAGTGAAGTTGGTGTACCCTCACAAATTATATCCTTGAACTAATCCAATATTTCTCTCACCTCTTTTAGCATAGGTGCTTGCTTATGAGTCTCCTCCTCCTTTAGCTTTAACAAGATTGCATAGCCAACTTCATCATCTTTCATATCCCTTTGGAATTATTTTCCATTCATCAACATGGCAATAGATTATGCCTTCTCCACTATGTCCTCTTCTATTAAACACTGTATTTTGAAAGTTACCCCATTTTTCTTGAAGGAGTACTTGTTATCTTTCCCATTATGGACAACTTCTCTGTCATACTGCCATGGTCTGCCAAGCAACAGATGGCAAGCATCCATTGGCAACACATCACATAGTATCCTATCCTGATACTTTCTAGTGGCAAATTCTACCCACACTTTTTCATTCACCAGGATGTTTTGACCCTTATTCAACCATGTAACTTTATAGGGACACACATGTGGGATTTTGGTGAGCTTCAACTCCTCTACTGCCTCCTCAGATATGACATTATCTATTGATCCTGAATCAATGATCACCTTTCACACTTTCCCTAATATCTTGTACTTCACTCTAAAAATATCCCTCCTCTGCTTATGATCATCTTTGGTGGGTGTCTTGATTAGTATTCTTCTTAACATAAGGTGTTCTCCTTTCTCTAAATCTAGACTCACCTCTGATTATTTGGAGCAATCTTCTTCTTGGACATAAGTTATCTTCTTCTCCCATTGTGAGGAGGTTGGTTTATCTAGACACATATATGCAGGATGCCCCATCTATCCATAATTGTAACATTTCATAGAAGAAAAGTGAGAGCTTCTCCCAAAACCTCATGATCTTCCTCTACCACTGTTGTAGGAACTTCTTCCTCTGTTATTGTATCCACCCCTACTACTTGTTTCTTGTCCTTGCTCTAAATATCTGGACTCCACTTGTCCTTTACTATCACTACCTCTTCCACTTGAACCTCCTCTATGGCCACCTTTGTTGTCTCTACCCCTTCCTCTACCTCTGGAGCTAGAATTCTGCCTCTTCTTGAGTTTCTCTTCCACTTTCAAAGCCATTTGAAAACAACTATGATAGTAGTCAGGGTAAAGAGAGTAATTTCTTCTTGAATGTTCCACCTTAATCCATTGAGATATCTTACAAATTTGATACTCTCTATCTCCTGGATTATTTATCTAAGACAAAGTTTTTGAAATTCTTCGGTATAGGCTGGCACATCTAGGTCTTTTTGCCTAAGGTTCTGCCTCTTTTTATGCAGTTGTATGTCATAATCTTCTGGAAGTTAATTCTCCTTCACCTTTGCAACCATTTTTTTCCAATTTTATATGGGCTTCTTTCCCTCTTCCTCTCTTTCTTCTTGCAAGAACTTCCACCATGTGAGTTCTTTCCCTCTTAGCCTTGACTTGGCTATCTTCACCTTTTGTGCTTCTGTAATCCCATCACACTTGAACTGATTATCCATCCCTTCAAGCCATTCCATAACCATTTCAATGTCCATCTTACCAGAGAATACTGGTATTCCTTCTAGAGCCTTCCCACTCAATGCCTTGAGTTCTTTGAGGAATGGTTCCTCAGGTAGAGGACGGTCAGGCTCTGGTTCTACCTCCTCTTCTACTGGTTTCTTTCCTTTATCTATCCATTCATGCATTTCATCTCTCAACTTGCTAGTGGTCTCTACCACCTCTGCCATCTTGATCTTCATTTCCTCCATTTCTTCTTCAAGAAGCCTATTCTTGATTTATTTCTCTGTCAAATCCTTGGCCAACTCTGTATTGGTCACCATGATGTTCTCACCTATGGATTCACTCCACTCTAACATGCACTAATTCACTCCCAAGCCTTTCAATTTCTCTGATACTAATTTGATGGGGAGCTCCTCCCCTAGAGCCTTCTAGCTCTCTCTCTCTCTCTAAGACCTTTCTCTTGGTCTTATTTAGTGTCTCTATCACTACCCTAGCTAGAGGATGCCTCACTGATCCCCTAACACACTAGGAGCTCTCCACCAACTTCAAACACTTCATCAAAACCCTTCTCCATAGCTCTACTCTTTCATGGCTTCCCTGATCACTTAACACTCCAATGGTGTCAACTTCTTATGGATTGGTTTCTTCACTCCTTTTAGGTCTAACCCAACCCCTATGGGTCCAATTTTGTGGATATTTCATCCATTTCCCAATCGAGTTCCAAATTACTAGCCTTTTAGGTCTTGTAGCCTTTTTAGGCCTATTAGCCCTCTTGATCATAGAAAAGGTGATTGTCCTCCTAAAATCCCTTAGCACCCCTAGAAACAAATTGCATATTCTTTGTGGGTTTTTCCTCCCCTTCAATATTTTCTAGGTCTCTGATTCCTACCTTGTCTGTACAATGGACTTTCACCAAACCCCTAAAAATAAGGGTTTCTAAGGCATGATGGCTGGTTTGGTTTCTTGAACTTCTTCCACCAATCTAATGAGATCCTATAAACTCCTCCTTCCATCAAATTGTCTTCACTTCATGCCCCTACACTCCACTATCATTTATTGGCACATACCAATCAACTGGCAACCTCCATTGTTGCTGCACTACACAGTCACCCTAGCCAGAATAGCTAGTACTCACCTAGGGCCTGATTGTTATCAATCTTCCCCTACACACAGACACTCTACAAGCCATTTTTAAAAATTATATACAAGGCTCTAATGGATTCCAAGTGTTCATGGAGTTTGAACTATGGGAACACCAAGAAAAGCCATCTTTTACATGACTAGACCAAAACTGGCCAGTGAACTCACAGAATACAAGAAATTAAACAAAACTTAACCAGAAAGAATAACTAACTAATCTAGTGCCAGAAATAACTCAGAAACTACATTTCAAACACTCTCCATGCTTTCATTTAATCCATTCAATCCAATAAAGTGATGGATGATGACTCTGTAACTTAATTACACTGCAAATTGGTTCTTCTCAAACACCAGTTTGTACAATATCAAATCTAACTATTAGATTAGGGTTGAAATAACCTTATATACTTCCATCTAACCTATCTAGACCCTCTGGTCAGGACTTGGGCATCATAAGAGCCGATTCCTAAAATCTAGGAAATGTTGTCATGACAACTTTAAAAGTTGTCATGACAACTTTAAAAGTTGTCATGACAACTTTGACAACTTTTGTCAAAATGTCACTTTCTCAACTTTGAGGGTCCTAATTGGTTCCAAACCTTACCAATTGACCTAAAATGACTTAATAACATTAAAAAATTAAAAATATTCCCACTTTGGGACTTTGGTCAACCCTTTGACTTTTGAGTTGACTTTTAGGTTCTAGACCCCTAGAATCAACTAGACTCAACAACATACAAACTCTAGTCTTTCCTAACTCTAATCACACCTCAAAACACACTAGGGACTTTATAGATTAGTCCTTATTAATGGATGGTTGGCCAAACCAACCTACAAGCCAAAATTTCTAAAGATCTACCTAAATACCTTAGGGTGCTCCTGCACCAATTAATCGGGTAGCTCCTAAGTTCCTAACAGGTCTAAATTGTAAATCCTTTAACCAAGTGACTCGTTAATTAGGGTTTAAAATCCTTTAAAAAGGTTAATCCTAAAAGGGTAAATCTCCTAAAAGAGCTAGAGGTAAATCCCTTGGTCGGGTGACTTTTAACAGGGTATTTCTCTTAACCGAGCATTTTGTAAGCTTTTAACTAGGCTAAGCTCTTAACCGGGTGTACTTTAGAAAAGTGAAGATTTAGTGGGTGTCATCCCCAAATGTGGTTTATCCCAGATGGGTTTCCATGAGGAAAAATTTGGTGTCATTATGTTGCATGATTGTGTATGCTTATTCTTAATTGGTTACTTTCTCATGTAATGAATGTTTATAAATGCAAGTGGTTGAATGGTTAATGAAAAGTTTGAATTGTTAGATTAGAAAGGGGTCCTAGGACACATTAATACGTCCTACAACCCCTTTTGACCCTTTATGATGCCTTAGGGAGCCTAATAGTACATATTAGGGGTTGTAAGGTGTCTTAAGGGATCCTAGGATCCATTAATGTATCCTATGACCCCTTACATCTGCTTAGGAAGCCTAAGAGTACATCTTAGGGGTCTCAAGGGGCCTTATTGTGTCCTAAGACATGTTAATGTGTCCTATGACCCCTTAAGACACCTTAATTTGTACTAGGACCCCTACGATGTATTCTTAGGGATCCTAAGGGGTCATAAGGTTCCTTAAAGGGTCCTACAACAAATTATAGCATTCTACGACCTCCTATGATCCCTCGACCCATTAGGAAGCCTAATGATAATTCTTAGGAGTTGCAAGGGGTCTTAAGGGGTCTTGAGACATAGTAAAGTGTCATATGACCTCTTAAGACCCCTTAATGTGTACTAGGACCCCTAATATGTATTCTTAGGGTTCTTAAGCGGTACTAAGGTCTCTGAAGGGGTCATATGACCCATTAATGCATCCTACGACCCCTTATGACCCCTTAAAACACCTTAAGAAGCCTAAGAGTACATTGCAAGGGTTGTAAAGGGTCTTATGTGGTCCTAAGACACATTAATGTATCATATGACCCCTTAAGACACCTTAATGTGTACGACGATCCCTAAGATGTATTCTTAGGGTTCTTAAGGGGTCGTAAGGTGACTTAAGGGGTCCTAGGAAACATTAATGTGTCCTACAACCACGTATGACCTCTTAGGAAGCCTAAGTGTACAACTTATGGGTCTTAAGGTATCTTAAGGGGTCCTATGACCCATTAATGCATTCTACAACCCATTATGACCCCTTATGACCCCTTAGGAAGCCTAAGAGTGCATATTAGGGGTTGTAAGGGGTATTATGGTGTCTTAATACACATTAATGTGTCTTATGACCCCTTAAGACACCTTAATGTGTACTAGGACCCCTAAGATGTATTCTTACAGATCCTAAGGGATCGTAAGGTGTCTTAAGGAGTCTTAGGACACATTATTGAGTTCTACGGCCTCCAATGACTCATTGACCCCCTAGGAAGCCTAAGAATATATCTTAGGGGTTCTAAGACATAATAATATGTCCTATGACCCCTTAAGACCCCTTAATGTGTATTAGGACCCATAATATGTAATCTTAGGGTTACTAAGGTGTCTTATGGGGTCTTAGGACCCTTTTAGACACCTTAATGTGTGCTAGGACCCCTAAGATGTATTCTTAGGGTTATTAAGGGGTTATAAGGTGTCTTAAGGGGTCCTAGGAAACATTAATGCATCCTAAAATCCCCTTTGATGCCTTATGACCCCTTAGGAATCCTAAGAGTACATCTTAGGGGTCATAAGGTGTCTTAAGGGGTCCTAGGACCCATTAATACATCCTACTACCCCTCATGAATCCTTACAACCCCTTAGGAAGCCTAAGAGTACATCTTAGGGGTCGTAAGGGGTCTCATGTTGTCCTAAGACACATTAATGTGTCCTATGACCCCTTCAGACACCTTAATGTGTACTATGACCCCTAAGATGTATTCTTAGGGATCCTAAGGGGTTGTAAGGTGTCTTAAGGGGTCCTAGGACACATTAATGTTTTCTACAATCCCTTATTACCCCTCTACATCTAGAAATCCTAAGAATACATCTTACGAGTTGTAAGGGGTCTTAAGGGGTCCCAAGACATAATAATGTGTCCTATGACCCCTTAATGTGTACTAGGACCCCTAATATGTGTTCTTAGGGTTTGTAAAGGGTACTAAGGTGTTTTGAGGGGTTCTAGGACCCATTATTCGATCCTACGACCCCTTATGACCCTTTTTGACCCCTTAGGAAGCCTAAGAGTACATATTAGGGGTTGTAAGGGGTCTTAAGGGGTACTAAGAAACATTAGTGTATCCTATGACACACACACACACATATACCTCTCTCTCTCTATCTCTCATTTTTCCCTTCTCTCTTTATCTCTCACTCATCCCACCTCTCTCTCTCTATCTCCCTCTCCCCCTATGATAGTTACAAAATATTCCTAGATTGGAAACCCTAATTGTGAAAGCTATGACCATCACAAAGAGCTCCAAGTGGGTTCCTCTGTTTATGTTGTCGAAACTTCGCACATAGAAGCAACTCAAAATAGGTTTAAGTTGTACTTCTAAAATATAAAATTAGGTTTAAGCTAGTTTTCTCAATTAAAAATATTTAATATACATTAAATTATAATACATAATATATATTAAATACTATATCATAACATATATTATATAATATCATATAATATAAAATTAAATTTATAATAACATATATTACGTATATTCTATATAATAACATATAGCATATATGTGAAGAATGTGGGAAAAAATTACACAACATATCAGGTATCCGATGTTTATTGGGAATCCTATAATATCAAATATCTGATAATTTCATATACACGTTACCTCTGACGCACCCAGAGATTTGGTTTGTTATTTGCATTGGGTTTTGGCTTTGGGATGCCAAATCTACATGGCCAACCCCAAAAACATGTTTTCCCTCGTTCCTTTGATTTCTAGACTTCGCCCATGTAGCTGACGACTTTTTTTCACCCGAATTTGATGAAACAAAAAGGGTTTCTTTAGGAGATTATCAGCTTTCCATCAATATAATTTTTTCAAATTTTGAGTTTAGTAAGTAATTATTACTTATTTTCTAATTGAGTTACCTCTAAAGTCCTGATTGACAGATTGATTGAAAAACAAATATAACTTCCAAATGGTATAACCTTTCTGAAATTTGAAAAATGTGTCACATTCTATGCTTCACCTACTACAAGAGAAAAAATAAGTTTTCAATTTTGTAAAATTTAGAATTAGTTAAGGTGGCCAGACACGAGAGTTTTTTTATTTTGAAAATTTTGTAGCAGAAAATTCACAATTAATTATTTACTTGGAAAACAAATACAAAAAAATATATGTCACATCCAGGCATGAGTCTACAACTTATATCTAGAATCTTGTAAAAAAATATTATCATTTGATTATGATTAAGGTGGTCAGACATACACCTACTTCTTATCTTTTTCCTAAAATTTTCGTACTACTGCATTGAAATCTACAATTTTCACCAATTAGATTTAGAAAAAAAATTTAGAAAAGGGCTAGTAGTTTAGAAACTACATTCAATTTCCTACAGATTAAGATATTCTTACAACTTTTTGACATAAGGTTGATAACTTGCTCAACTTTTTACATCAATTTAACCAACCCTGATTTGCTGATTTTTCATTGCCACTTAAGGCCATAGCTTAGTATACCATGATCCTGCACATACCGAGGGATTTGAGATATTTTTTTGGTAGCTTCTTGCAACGAGATTCAGTTTCAAGTGATTGCAAATTGTAATCAGGGTCATTTATTGGAATACAATATTGGACTCACTATTTAGTGGATGTAGCCAATGATTTGGGTGAACCACGTTAAAATATTTGTGTCTTATGTGTCTTCTTTGTTGTGTTAGCTATATTTATATATAATTGTTAGATTTATCCTAACATTAAGATGGTAAAAGATTACTCCCAAAATAACAATAGATGCTCTCTTGTAGGATAGCAGCACCTCATAATACCCACACACCTAATTAATCTTACTTTATAACTTAAGCAATCTTAATAAATGTGTAGAAATATCTAGGAGTGAGGGAAACAAAATTAACCCACTAGGAAATAAAAACCTACACTAAAATCCTTTATTCAAGTTAGGAGTGAGATATATTTTAGGACTACCAAATGAATGAAAAAAAAATAATTAAGATGATTGGAACATTCTTAAATGGATATTCAAATCATTCTTTTGAAGTGAATGTGCATCTTTAAAGAAAGTGTCACATTTTGTTTTCTTTGTTTTTTCATTCTTAAAATTAATACATTCTATATCATGTATAGGAACGAAAGAATTATTGATGCTATATTTAAGAGGTTGTGTTTTCAAACATTTTCTCTTGAACCTACATGGAAAGAGCCAAAATATTTAATGTCTCCCTCATCTCTATTCATTATACTTAGTTAATTCCATAAGATTCATGCTCTCTCAATCATAAGTAATAATGATTACCCTAATAGTAGAGTTAAATCTCTCTTTGTACAAAGTAATAACATTGTAAAATTATATAGCTAATTATGTTGGAAATAATGGGAAGTGTGTACTGAGAGGGGAGGGGTGAATCAGTACCTCTAAAAATTTTAGTTAATTAACCTTTATCCTTATGTAATCAAATCTTTGCTTTACTGATCATATCTATTATTCTTTCTTTATGCATGTAATATCAATTCATAATCATAATTGTATGTAGACATTCATAGAAACATTCATGAAAGTAAGTGACACATAACACAAGATATGGTGACACAGAAAACCCCTATTAGAAGGTAAAAACTGTGGTGGGGATGGCACCCACAAAAACTTCACTATTTGCAGATTGGAAAGGGTCAGTTAAGGCTTACAATTTGATCACTTCTGATGATCTACCCTGTTAGGAGTATTATGTGGATACTGGTTAAGGTATACTTTTTTAAGAGCTTTAGCAACATTGTTTAGTGTGCACTCGGTTAAGAGATTTACAATAGGATTGTTAAATCCACCTTACTTGAAAGGATTTCTTCTATTTTCTACACTTGTTAGAATGCAGACAAAAATACTCATTGACCTTAGTGTGTGAAATATACAATTGGTGATTACAGATCCATTCAAGATTACATGTATAAATGTATCACCTAATGTGATTGATTAATACCTCTATTGCTCGGTAGCCTTGGTTCTTGGTTCTTGATAACCAAATTCATCTTTTGTTGTTCTACTTCTTGAAACTCTTAGTTTGATCCATAGATGTGCTCAGTGGATAAAATCATCCTCTCATCCATCTCAAATGAATGATTACAACATCTATTTATAACATAGATTGACCTAATTTAGTTTCACGTATTACAAAACTAACTCTATGATCAAAGGTTTACAACTTGACCTTGATCTCTAAGTTTGCATGTATTTAATTAGTTAGATTGATTAAAACAATTAAAATTATGTTTCTTGTTCCTCAAGAAATGGATTTAAAACAAATCAAAACTCTAAATATAGAATATAGTTGTTTAATTTGACGTGGAGGTCAGATCCACTTTTCTCGGGATATAATTGACTTTTGGTGTCTTATGCTCGATTTGCACTGAAATCAATTTGAGTGTCTTTCGGTGTTCCTTTGTTGAATTGTCTATCAGGTTCTCTTACTATTAGGTTCCTCTATTTCTTCTCTTTCAATTTATAGGGTAACCTGCTTGTCAGGGTCCTTTGTATCATCTTCGAGTTTCTCTTTTGGTTTACACTGCAAAACTTGTATCGTCGGGTTTCCCTTTGCTTAGCACTTTTGGTCTAAACTGAAACTTGACTTTTGGTGTAGTGTAACTGATGCTTTATATCAACTATTTTTTGTTTGCATACTAATGGAAAAACTTATATCATTAATCTCCCCCTTTGACATTAGTATCAAAAATTGTTATGTGCAAAATACTAAAGATTTATAGTATGTACACCATGTATATTACTTAGTCATTTCATGACTCTCCCTATGCATATATCAGTATAGTATATATGTATATACACTTTGTCTTTATACTATCTCTTCCTTTTCCCCTTGTCTTTTCCCTTTGTTCTATATTTTCTGTTTCCCCCTTTTCCTTTTTGTACATATCATTTTCCTTTTCCCCCTTTTTTGATAGTAAGGGAAAAGGTGTATACCTATAGCTTATCAAAACTATGAGAGTGAGAGGTCTTCATTTCCTCCATCATCTTCTCTCATTTCTCCTTTAAATTCTCAAGAGTCATATGCTCTAATGTAATCATGGCATGCATGTCGTAGATGTTGTCTTCTACAAACATCTCAAGGCTAGAAATTAGTTGTCTTGCCCAACTTATGTGTTGTTGCAGAAGTGTGAGGTTTGGTAAAATTTGAGACTATATCTCGGTAAAATCTTCTCAAAACTATGATTTTGCTTCCCAAATTTCTTGTCTTAACCATTTTATTTCAATGATATTCTCGTAATGCAATTTGATTTCATTTCCATTTTTGGTTAGACCTTGAGCACTTGCATTTAGATCATAATCGATCTTTGCAATCTTATCATTGTTATCCTTTGTAAATTTCTCTAAAGTGCACAGCTTTTGAATTAAGGAAATAGCTTCAATAATGTTTGGAGCTAATTCATTTGTTAACTCTAAAAGCTTTACCTTATTTTTTGCCACTTTTTGGCTGATCTTTTCTGTCAATTTATATTGGAACTTTTGTTCTGCTCGTTCCTCAATCACCTTTTCGGCATCTACATTCTGTGTTGTGATGGCATCGGTTAGAATGGAAAATTGATCCAGAATGGGGGCATTGTGATCAACATCAATGTAGGGGACTATCTGGTTTAATATATCCATTGTGGTCTCCAGTACTAAGGAGTCTTGGTGCTTCCTTTTAAGCTTTTCTTGCAAAGCTTTCCTTTGACAGATTTCTCCATATTCTTGGATTGATTCAAAATCTAAAGTAGTTGGATCACACTTTGGTATTTCTATGATCTCATCAAGTGTGACCTCCAACTTATTCTTCTTGGTTTTCTTCTTCTTCTTCTTTTGTGATGCACCTGTATGTAAAACCATAGCTAGCTTCTCTTGATCTGATGTGCTAGAGGAAGGCTTTTGTGGTGTTGTACCTTTGTCTTGATGCTCATTGTTTGCATGTCAGTTTTCTGAGGACGTCTCCTTATCTACCTTTGGTATATCTACAACTTCACCTTTGGTGTCCTTCGGTGTGGTATCAACTGTATTATTTTTCTCATCTTTCTCTTATAGCACTTCTTCTATATATTTTATTTGTGCATCTTTTTTAGTTTTATCTCCATCTTTTTTCTTTACCGATGACTACCTATTCATCGGTTGCATCCTTGTTTTCTCCTTCTCCTGCATCCTTGGGTATACTTGTATCAGGCTTGGGGGTCTTCTCCTTCTGTGAGATTATATTGATTGCTTGAATCAATAATGGCATCTGGCCTGGTATGTGTACTTTTGTAGATTCTGTTGTAGTGTCATGTTCGTTGGTTTGGTCCTTAACAACAGTCACATCTTCATCTTTTTGAATTTCATTTGCAGGATCATCGGTGATGTCAATAACAGTATTGTTTGGCCATGTTTCATCTGCAACATCCATATCATTGTTGCCTCTTGTGTTCAATGATTCTTCATTGATATCTTCATCAGTGATAGTGATATGTTCAGGGCTCCGTTTAGCCTGATCATCTTTGTTTTGTTGATTTTTGGTAAGAGCTATTTGTCCCTCAGGACTTGTATCCATTTTAGGCATATCAAGTATCTTTCTCCATTCAGCCTCACTCTTCCTATATAGTTCAAGTAGATGTCCTTGAAGCACTTGGTAAGCTCTCAACTTTGGTGAAAAATGTTTGGAGTGATTCTTCATCATCTCTTTAATTTCCTCCATTTTTTATTCAGGAGGCATGACAGATACTAGGGATCTTTCCCTAATCTCTTTCTCAGAGTGTAAAGAAAATGTCCATCTTGCTAATAATCTATCCTGAAGTTATTTTGGCATATTATCTACCAATTGAATTGGAAGATATTTGAATATACACATCATTTGGATAATTTCCTCTTCAATTTTATTTTGATCCTCAGGACCCAATGTTATCCATTTCTTTGTGTTTCTATCATTTACTATTCCTGATTTGATAATTGAAGCACATACTTCATCAACAATTTCAGGAATCTTATCCTTTTCCTTTTGGACAGATTCATTATGTTCGTTGACCTCTATATCTTCCCTAGTTCTTAGGAACTTTCTTCTTTTTGTTGGTCCCCTTTTCTGTTTTTGAGGTTTCCTCTTATAGGTCCTTACTTGACCTTTCTTTATCAGTGAAGGAATTGCATCCTTTGTTGTTGGACTCCTATTCCTGGATGCATCAGTGGTCCTAGGTTTCTTTGTTGGTGGAGGTAGTGGTGTATCTGAATCTATGGACTCTGAGTCACTCTCCTTCTCAGCTTCACTGATGAGTGACTGACTCTTGGTTTCTTCTTTCTGTTTGGTTTCCTCTTCATTCACCGATAGATTCCTCTTCAAGTTCTTAACCATCTTGTCTTTCTTTCTATCAATCTTCTTCACAACTAAGATAGTTTTAATCCTTTCTTTGGCTTCCTCATAATTTCCAAACTTAGGTTGTGTTTTATCTAATGGCTCATTTATCAATGCCTCAATAGCATTTGATGCCTAATCTATGTTCACCTCATAATCAAGTGGGGATAGCCATGTTGTTCTCGGTATAGTTGTCTTGATGTAGGTGTAGTCAGTATCCACCATGAAACATATGTCAGTGTTGAACTTTTCTATTAACTATTCTGGAATCCTTACTCTCTTCTACATTCTATCTTTGAATGCAGCAAAGTATTCATTCATGACTGACTCAAAGTTATCTCCTAGTGATTTGATGAATTCACTAATTTGTATGGTCACTGGTCTTGTAGTGTCTCATTTCAAATTTCCTATAGATGGGAAAGATTCTTTGAAATAGAAAAATATGCACATTATCAGAGAACCAAACTTACATAAACTTTGCATTTCTTATTGTCTTCATGTTCTCTTCTAATTGTTTGAGTAGCAGTTTTGAAAAATCCAACTGCAATCCCTTCGTGAGAATATTGTATGTTGTATCCATTGCTCCCAATGTAATGTTGTTCATACTACTATACTGAAAGAACTTGTATCCTAAGACACATTCTCCAAATTTCATTTCATCATCATTGATGGTGGATACTTTTAGTCCTATTCCATCCCATGCAGCTCCTGTATTCTTCTCAATTTCAACTTTAGGTGGGTGTTTTAGTGCCTTTACCTTATCAGTTATGGGATAACTGGTGACAATGTGTATAACATCCCTAGTTATCATTTTTGGCTCATCCAACCATAACTTTCGGTCATGTATCCTGGTTAGTACCAACTGAATCCATTCAGTCTTGAACTCCTTCGGGAACCATAGGGAATTTGTGAGCCATTTTACCTCAATGTGCTTATGCTCTTTCTTGATAGTGCCATCATTGTTACAAATATTCTTGAAAGCTTATTCAACTTCCAGGTCTCCAATCTCTGCTATCTTGCAGTGTATATACGCTCATACATCTTCGAAGAGAAAAACCCTAGTTAGTATTTTGGAGAATGCACCAGCATTGTCGGGTTGTGAAGCAACCTCAAGACATATCTTGTAGTGAGGTTCCTCACAGGTTGAATTCTTGATTAGGTTAACCTTTTTCTTCTTAAAATTCTTGAACTTTTCGATTCTTGATGTAGTTGCCATCATTTTTGAAATTAGGGCTTCTTCCCATAAATAAAAATAGAGTTATCGATTATCTCTGTTACTTACTTCAAACTCTATAGATGTAAGTGATCTATTTGGAGTGTTGTGAACCAGGTTGGAGTCACTCTGCAATGTTGTTTCTTTTTGCTCTAGTTTTTCTCTGTCTCTTCACTCTGGTCGCTTGGTGAAAAATGAAACCCTTCTGTCATCTATTTATAGATTTTGCCCTAAGTTGAGTCATTAATGCTCAACCACTTCTTGGTGTGTGAAGACGGAGTCATCGAGTTATACACTAACTTCTCTTTTGATGAAATTGTGATGCTTTGGGGCAGCATTTAACTTGTTATGTTCATCGAGGGATTTCAGTGTATGGCGAAGACAACTTTGTCAACTTGCATGATTCCCAACAGATCTCAGTTTACACTAGCGAATTAGCCTTTATGTGTTAACTGACCATTCTGTTATGCCCTGCATACCCGTCCCTACATTTTGTGTGCAAAATATTGGGTCCCCTCTTTTTTCTTTGGCTCTTGCCTTGTTTTCTTTGCTTTCTTCATTTTCCTCTCCGGGCCTTTCCTCCCGTGAGGTTTGCTTTCTTTTTGCTTTTGTCTTCTTGTGTCTCCGGGACCCAGTCCCAGAGTTTGTTCTTTCCAGAACCAAATTTTGGACTCTGGGATTCATCACAATGATGTCTTCTTCTCACAAGAAGGTATGGTTGCATGGAATCCCTGGGCCCGAAGTCTGGAGGTTTGCCTATTCTAGAGTTTGCAGAGGAAAGTGTAACTTGTTTCTATCCTAAGAGTATAAATACAAATTACCTGTCACTTTCACAGTTACTGCAATTAAAAACACTTAGAGCATTTAGAGTGATTCTTAGGTGATTAAATTATGATTAAGCTACGACGTGTTCTATGCTTAGTGGTTGATTACCAGTTGATTTGCAGTGTCTGTTCATGGTCATTCAAGGTAGAACTTGTTGTAGAAGTGCTCTTGGTGAGACTCTCCCCTACTATTCTTTGTATTTCCAGGTAGGCCCTCGGCTTGTTCTCTGGTTTCTTGTTGTTTCTTATTTTTCTTGATGCTTCCTATTTTTGGTTTTTGTTTTGTTCGGTTTTGCTGGCTCCCCTTTCTATGCCAGAGGGTTCTCCGCCCTCTACGTAGTTGTAAATTAATGTATACATTGTATTCTGCCTTAGGATAGCTCATGTACTTGAGTAAATATAGTGTAAATCTATAAAAAGCTTGTAAATGCTATGTATTTTAATGTATATGTGTTTCAGCCTTCTGCCCTCTATGAATTCATGTATATATCTTATGTATATCCCTCTAAACTAATGAGTTTTTCCCGCTCTATCATGTGTTTTCACTTACCATATCGAGCTCGTCGAGACAGAGTTGCCACGATTTGAACTTGGCACCTCCCTAGTTCAAGTCATGGCAGCTTTCTCTCTCCTTTGTCTCATCACCTTAATGGTACGATTAATTTCCCATGAGTGGGCATTCAAACCATGTCCCATCTGGCATTCAATTTTACCTCATGTTAGCCCACTTGTCGCCATTAATGCCTTTATGTCACCCGTCATGTGACCACATGCCAACCCACGTCAGCCAAGTATGGTTTCCCTCTAGTCACATAGACACGGTAATGGCTAGTTTATTTAGACTCTGGGTCCTGAGTGATCCCTTGTCTTTGGTTCCCTCCTATCACTTGATTCAACACCCTGGAGTCCTGCTCACATCTATTTGAAGTATTTCAAAATTTTGGTATGTACTAACACTTATTGGATAGGTGTAGGGTGGTAACGAATTCCCTAGGGTTCCTAATATTCCTTTATATATATCATGTCCTAATGGTTCTCCGGTCTTGTAGGTTGCGAACAAGCTAATCAAGATGTCTGAAGTGATCACCCCTCCTGATAGCCCGGAGCTACCTACCACTTCCACCCGAGCGGCCACAAAAACCAAGGCTGAAAAGTTGTTAGAAAAGCTGCCCTTCACCTCCAAATATCCAAAGGAGGGTGTTCTTGTGGGATCCAAGGTGGATTGTAGAGTTCAAGAAATAACGAACACAGAGCCTGGACCTTGGGCTAAAATCTAGGGCTTGATCTAAGCCATCTATAGGTTGAAGGCCACCAGAGACAATTTGGCCACTCAGCTAGCCACCTCTGGCATCATTAAGGTGGAAAACTTTCCTTGTTTGGTGCAATCACCAGAGTTAATGCTCTAGCTAGCAACTTTGTATAATGCACCTACTCAGACCATTCTACTTCTAGATCCCCAGCCATTATAGTATCTAGCAATAATCGTCATCCTGAATGCAGCAACTTTCACCTCAGGGCTAGGAATCCCACAGTTCAAGGGGTCCATTATCCAGAATCAGGTCTAGATATTGTAGGAGTTTGAGGATGCTGCCCTTATCTCCTAGAAATATCTCAATAGCCACTGGCTAAATTCCCCAAAGAGGGATTGTAGGAGGATGAAGATGGAAATTCCCTGTGGGGAGTTCAAAGAGCCCATTCAAGCGGGCATTATATTCTTGTGTAGGATCTTTGGATTGCCCCATGCCCAAGATTTCTCGGCATGGATGTACTACTTTCTTTACTGCATCACCACACATAGTCAGACCTTCAACTGGGCAGCTATCATAGCCAATCATGTAGACACGCAGTTGAAGGGCATCGTCCAACATTCTAAGTTCTACATGACATCATACATGCTATGGGCACTAGCCCAACAAAGACTGGCTTTTCCAGGATTGGGAACAATTGGGGAACTTGGAAACAGACCAGGTCAAGTAACACCATGGGATCATTATCCCCAAATATAGTGGGAACTTAGTTTCCTAAACTTCTGTAGGCTAAATGATGCTTTCATTTACCACAACATCCTAACACTTACTCATGATTTCAAGTACCAATTATCAAAGGTGGCAATGAATTTGGTCAGCACCTATGGCCGCTATTTTATTCAGTTTCAGCACCACACCTACATTCGGGTGACCAGCTTCTCTTGGAAGCCCCATCTTCTTCCCCAGTATTATAGGGATACAGTTATCCTTTTAGAGTTCTACCGGCAGATGATGGATCTGCACGCCTTCTTTACATTGAAGAAGGTCATCAATGTCCCATTCCCATTTTCATGCGGGATTTATACATGTAGCCTCGCCACCGCAAGGGAGGCATACAATGAATTGAAAAGCCTGAGACTGGTGGAACTCCACCACGCCAGGAAAAACTATGATCCACTAGGAAAGATTTCCACAGCGCTTCCCCAGGTATCCCTGCCACATGAAGAAGATATTGAAGATTTTTGGCCGGACTGCCAAGATAGTTTTGATCTCTGGGCCTGATAACATTTGTGCATGAGAAAGGGACTCATGAAGGTGCTCGACCTTCAGACTTTTCTAAAGGGCTTTTCAGATGATGAGCCGCTAAAGGACCTAGCATATAAAGGGTAGGGGTTAGACAAGTTAGATATCCCTCTAGTGGACATGGCCACCCCTGAGGACCTGACAATCGAAGGGGTATGTCACCCTATTTTGGAAGCAAGTCACCAATATTTTGCCCGGGTGTGTTCCAAGAGTACCTGGAAGAAACCAATGGTTCATAGGGCCACTCCCTCCTCCGCTAGTGTCAGACCTTCTCTATCTTCTACCGATATCAAACCTAGCACAAGAAAAGGAAAAGAAAAGTAGGGCACCTCAGCCAAGGTACCTCCCCAAGGTCCCACCCCTATAATGGTACAACTACAGCAAAAAATGGAGTCAGTGAGGCTAGTCAGCTAGCAGCTAAGCACATAGATATCTTCTGGCCTCCTCATTGCTCTGATGGTGTCTGCTCACCTGACAGGATGCCCATCGTTGGTCGTGATGATGAGTAGACAAACTTTCGCTGAGGCAGAGTCTACCAGCATTCTTGATACCCAAGTCCCATTGATGAGAAAGAAAAAGAAGAAGGTGACCCCCACACCAAGCGCAGCTGCCAGCCCTGGTATGCCAAATGTACCCCCAGTTGATGTTAGTTTAGATTCCCCCAAACTTGAAGAAATCCCTGACAGCCCTCCCCACACGTCGATTTTGATGATGTGTTTGGGGCAGATGAAATCATGAACTTGCAAGGGGATATCGGCCAAGCAGTAGAGGAAATTGCCGCTCAAGATAGGGAGGAGATCCTGAAGGAGAAATAGTGTTAGAATAAGAAGCCCAGGATGAAGCACAAAAGGATCCTGAACAAGAAAAGACACTGGTCCAAGAGACTGAAGATACACCAAGGCAGCCCACAAATGAGCAGCTGATGGTTGGGGAACCCAGACCTATGGGATCAACAGTGCCCCCTTTCATCATGTTCCAGATGCCTTTGGATACCACGGGTGATCAAGTGCCCCAGAGCACATTTGGTGAGGTAGTAATGGAAGCCGCATTACTAAAATTTGGCCAAAGACCTCACCCACCCCCAGATGATATTTTGATAGAGGAAAATGTTCCAACAGAAGAGGCCCATGAGGCCGAAGGGCAACAATAGAAAATTGACCAGGAAGTCCCAGACAATGTAAATATAGGATCATCTAATGCCAGAAGGGATGAGGAAGTCCCCAAAGATAAAATCAATGTTGAGGCCAGAGAAAAGGTTCTGGACATCACCATAGAAGATGCCAGCATGGAAAAAAATATTGAAGGTTCCAAAGAGCAGGAAAAGGAACAAGAGCAAGAGAAGAAGAAAGATCCTGAAGATAACGTACATTCTGGGAGTGCACCACCAGATTTTGAAGGGAATCCCAATGCATGGGTCTTAACAGTGAAGCCATCCCTACCGCTCTAATGGATGGTAGAATTGAAGAAAAGAAAATCCCCGGTGGTCGCATCAAGCACTCCACTCTCGTTGGCTGAAATGATGGCCAAAAATGCAGAGGCCTAGAAGCCCAAGAAAGTGCGAACAGTCCATACTCTCCAGACTGGGCTGGTGGGCAGCACAGTTGCAACTATTGCAACACCCCCTCTAGGTGCAGATGTCGCGGCCATAAGGCCCAAATACTATAGCATTATGGAAGTGGCACTGGGGAAGAGAGACAAGCAAGGTGAACTGGACTTGCTAAGGGAGGCCACAAAAGTAGTAGAGCCTAGATACATCAAGAAGGGCCAGAAGCTAAAGGAGGAAAGAGAGACTAATGCCAATCTCCTTGTGCTTTTGGCATAACTTACAAAGCCTTTGGCCGAGGTCCACCCCAGAACCCCTTCCTCTGGATTGCCGCTTGTGTAAGGCAACGTGGATTCTCTTCAAATCATGAAGAAGAAGGCACAAGTTGTAGATGGGTGGGTCACCAAGCAAGTAGCTGTCATGAGATAATTTATAGCGGCATCCCTCCTAGACCTTTATTAGGTCAACGCTCTTCTTAGCCAGGCAAATGGCTCCGCTATTATATGGGAGCAAGATTTACTAAAGTATGAAAAATGGAAGGTCGGGCTGGAAGAAATCTGCAACATAGGAGAAGAAGCCGCCATAGAGGTAGGGATTTTGGGAGATGAATCATATGATTCCTTCCAAGCCCAGTACTCCATACTTGTCCTCAAGATTGAGGTATGCAAGAAACTGGTTAAGGCCTTAAAAGAGAAGGTGACAGTGGCCCATACCCATTGGGCCTGTTTCAGGCATTTGTGGTTGGGGTATCGCAAGTCAATCCCTTCACCACCAGAATGTGTACCTCAGAGGACTACATCCTCAAAAAGTTTGATGAACAGATGTAGTCCCTGTATCTGCCTACTGGAGATTTTGGCCAGGCCAGGTTATCTAGACTATACAAGACAATGATCCAGTCGCATGACGCTATCAAGATGGTGGATGAATTTCGGAATGGGGCCAGAGATGTTGAGGAATTATTGGAGGCTATTTACAGTTGGTGGGATAGTATCAGAGACATAGATGAAGAAAGCATAAGCCAAGTATTGGAGGCTTGGGAAAAATCATAAGGAACAATAAAGTTCTCCGGAGTCTGGAGAATCTCACCAACCATGTATTGGTTGTATTCTTTATTCTTTGAGGCGCAAGCTTCCAGATCTTGGAGTTCTAGATTCCACAATTTTGTATTCTTTAAGTGAACCATGTCTCGATTCCCAAAGTCAACCGGTCACTATCAAATGATTAATAAAGATGTCAGAAAACATGTAACCACAATAAGGCACATCGGTTCGACAAGAGAGTTCTGACAGGTGGTTGTCCCAAGGTGCCACTTCAATGTAACACCTGGCGCATCAGAGATAGGGAGCCTCTTTCCCATTAATGAGGCATGTAGCCTCAATCCCTGGGGGATCAAATTTCTTCTTTTCTCTTCCCAGCTCTCTTCTCGAGGCTGATTCTTCCACTCCTCTTTTTCTTGTCTTATTCTTTTGACATGTCAAACCTTTTCCATCTCAAGGTCTTTTGTAGTGTGGCGTAGGTAGTACCAGCCACCAAAAATATTATTATAGTGTTAAGTGTAAAATAAGTTAGGTCAGTTTTAGGTCAAAGCTTGTGTATAAATAATAAGTCTGACCTCATTCCAAGGGTTGGCAAAATTGATGATTTTTCTGTCCATAGCTAATAGCATTTTAGTTGTTTTCAGTTCTTAGTTACAGAGCTCAATCCTCCTTAGTTTTCAAAAGCATTCAGTAGTTGAATTCTCCCCTGGAGCCACCATTGTTGTACACACCAGTGCTTGCTGGAAAATCGTTAATGAAGAAGGAAGGATTCTATCAATAATGTTTTTAGCATTCTGATCTCCGGGTTAATGGTATTTTATGTTGCATGTTCTTTATGTCCCTTGCTCTGATATTTTAAGTAGATTAATGACCTTCTTTTCCTCCGCTATTGATTGAATATGAACTGATGGTTTTGTATTTCTTCAGTATTTAGTGTAGCATGTTAGAGCTTGGTTGATGTTTCAAATGTTCAGCATGACTACAGGTAGATGAAATATTCCTAACTCTGCAATATCTTTTGAAGTTTATTTGGTAAAGTCAATGAACACTTGAAGAAAATGCCACTCACTTAAATCCTCATAGAAGATGAGCCAAGATAACCAATTATCCCCCCAAACAAAATAGTCACATTCCCAACTAAGCTCCTGCACTGTCGAGACCCAACGCTCACATGCTTGAAGGCCTAGGGAATCTCATTTCCCTAGAAAACCTTTACAGGCAAAGTTGGGCGATACCCTGGTACCCGGTGACAACTTACATCTATTGGTAGACCCGGTCACAAATTCTCGTCAACAGAAACTGGTGCCAGAAGGAGTGCATGAGCTCATCCCCTTCTGAGGATTTAGATTTTACACCACCCGAAGGTTCCCCAAGCCATAGTTTTAGGATTCAAGCCTTCAGTGGGATTGGATCATTTTCACCAGTAAGATTTGAAAGATTCCTTAGATCAACTCCCAATCTAGGAAGGTTTTTCAAACTCGAGCCTCCCGCTTGAAAGAAATGGAATCTAAAAGCCAAGTCAACAGCCATTGTCTGGGGATCTAGCACATCCCAGAATACCCAAGTCCCCTAGATGACCCTGTGAATTAACACTCAACCTAGTCAAAACCTAATACCCCGGATGGCTGTTTATTTTGGAAACACCGGGCCCCCGATGGGAACTTTTTCAGGTGCAGCCAATGATCTACCTTCACACCCAGAGAAGATTTGTCCCTGATATGAGCATTTAGGCTCACAAATTGTAGAAGAGAATCTATAGGCATACAAAGATACCATGAACCAACACTAGATCCAACATCAGGATGTTTTGACCTAGATGTTCTCTTTATCCTTGGGACAGAATGAGCTAAACTGGTACCTTAACCTTCCCACCAACTCCATCAATAGTTGGTAGGACATGGAGGATGCCTTCTTGGCTGCCTTCTACGTACACATGGACCCTGCATGGTCCCACAGCCAATTCATTTCCATCAAGAAGGAACCGAATGAGCCTCTTGCAACATTCAACCATCGGTTCCAATGCGCCTTAAAACAATGCATGGGTACCTTCATCCCATCCGTAGATGTAACCATCCATACCTATCTTAACACAATGGACCCTTTCATTGCCACTCTCCTCTAGAGAACTACTGCCCTGGGTGACCAGGATACTTTGGCAAAGGTATATAACCTAGCCTTAGAGTTGTCTCGTGGTCTTAACAAATCCCAAGGTGGGATTGGGCAGAGCATGCCATTTAACATGGTACCTGGTGGAAATTCTTACACCGGGGGATATAACCCCAATCAGGAAATGGGTGCCCCCATGATGGCCATGAATCCCTCACCACCGCTGATAGACCAGTAGGCCCGATATGTGTATCCCTTGCAAGTTTACATAATACCAGGTCTGGAATCCTTTCCTTGGAACCAACCACAGCCAATGCAACAACCATAGACACAACCATCTAGAGTTCCTTTCTTTCAGTCACCTGCAGCTGGAGGATTGACACCCTCAACTCTTGAAAATGTTTCCATCTTCCCAAGAAGTCAACAATAGCAGTCATCACATTGTGATGCAAATACCTAGTTGACCACCAAGGTTGAATCCCTTCGGCGAAGGTTGTCTACACTGACTATGGACATGGGTCAACTAAAGGTGGGTTCCTTTGCACCCCACAACACCAATTCCCAGAGAGGGAATATTTTCTCTAGTCGATAAAATAGATATGCCAGAGGAAGAAATTTCAACAGCAGGCCCCGGCCCAACCAACAACAATGGAATAACAATGCTAATACCAGAGGTCCACCCCCAAACCAAAGCACCAATCAGGGTGGTGTTGGACCTTCTCATTTCACGCCAGTTGTAGACTTCCAACCCATGACCAACTGGTGTAGATTACATGACATAGGCTCTCATAATGAGGTAAATTATGTCACACTAGATAAAGTCATCATGATTTCCCAGCTGGACAGACAACAAGCTTCTGATCCTACTCCCCCAGAGCCTCCTATACAAGAGCCCACTCATGGTGTGTTTTTCTGTGAGACTGTCTTCTTTGGAATAGACAAGGAAGATAAAGAAGAATCTGAACTGCAGCGGTTCTTTGATGAATCTATTTCGGCCTTTGAGGCCAATGCCTTCACCAACCCATGGACTCCCTACAACACTAGGAGTCAGGCTGGTAAAGGACTAGTTTATACGTCCATGCCTCCCAAAGACACTACTCCCCAAGACAACACAACTGATTGGTTTGTCCCTCTAAAACGCCCTAGCTCTAACCAAGCTAAGGACCGGGCCGAGGGAAGCCACCAATTCCTGGGAGGAATATTTGACATTATGAAGGTGTTAGAACAAACCACCACCTCCATGACCTTGATGGAGGTTTCACTTAACTATCCTGAGTAGAAGAAGTCCCTTTTGAAGCTCTTGGGAAACCCGGAAGCCGTCATACACCCACCCAAGTCTGTCTCTTTTGAGGACACCAACGCGGCTATCTTCTGGGGAAACACTGAAGATCCTCCCTTCCTACTAGGTTTGAACACATAGGGGAAGAATATACACAACTACCTAGTAGATTCTGGGGCTTTAGGAAACATCATGCCTTTATCCATATGTCAGAAGCTCAGATTCTGACCCACCCCGTCTAACGGTTCAGTAATCCAGCTAGATAAAAGTGCTGTAAAAATTATGGGTGAACTAAAGAACATCCAGATTCAACTCATCCAGGACCCCAGGATATCCAGCACAATCGACATCCAAGTGGTGGATATCCCAGAGACTTATATGAATTACTAAGTCTTAATTGGTCCAAGTCTCTGAATGGATATTTCTCAACTGACTTTTCCCACTTGTGGCTCCCCTGGGAAGGAGAATCTAACTAGATCTGGGTTGAAAGTGAGCCCTGGATGAAATAGACCATTACCAAATTTGGGAGGGTAAATGAAGTCCTCTTCTCTAAGACTTCCCCTGGGATGTACCAACCCTTTGAAATCTTAACATTTGATTTCACCCCCGAGGAGGACCCCATAGTATCTCAGAGAACCCGGGACCTGGAATAAAAATTAAGGGTTGAAGTTAACTCTCAAGGTACCACAGTGACCCCCACCACACTTTTGTCTGGCACTTGGTGTCGGGTACATTATCAAAAAAATTCTAAGTGCGAGTGTGAACCTTGCCTTGTCGTTGCTACCCAGCACATTAATGCCCTCCAGAAGAAAGAACATACATTGCATTCCCTGGGACCCAGTGCTCCTGCTGGCAACATCTTTTCCGTGCCATTCATCTAAAGATCCCAACTAGAAATCCCTCCAAAGGCAAACCTCACTCGCATACCATCAGTTCTTGAGGAAACTCCTCCCAACCTTCCCAAAAACAATCCAAAGACCACTTCATCTTCCCAGCCCCAGACGACAAACAATGACTTGTGGACCCTTAAGTTTGATGGGTCTTGATCTAAACAAGGTTGTGGGGCCAAAGTGGAATTGATCAACCCGTAGGGGAAATCCTTCCTCACATCCTATAGGATACAGTTCAACTACGTGAATAACATTACAGAGTATGAAGCTTTGGTCCTTGGACTCCTATTTGCACTAAAGAAAGGAATCAATCGCCTCCGGGCCCTGGGTGATTTGGAGTTGATTGTAAAGCAGATCTAGAGTTAATACACCTATCACAACAAAAGGTTGGCCACATACCACAACCAGGCATGAAGTCTTATTGAAGATTTTGATGCCTTTGACATTGATCTTATTCCTCGGAGATGGAATTATTTCCTGGATGGCCTTGCCATTTTCTCCAGCACACTTAAGCCAATGGCTGGCTCCCGACTCTAGAAATTCTCTGTTGAGATGATCCCCACCCCATCCATCCTAGACAATGTCACCCATTTTCAGGTTTTTGAAGATGATCAGCATATCCTAGCCTTTATGGCCAATGTTGGTGTCTTTGAAACCCAGATAGTGGAGGAGAGAGATCACGATGATACTGGACAGGGTGATGAAGATGATGGGATCATGGACTTACCAACCAACACCATCCCTAAGGGGATGGTTGCACTTGAACAAATCTTTGACTCAGACCCTTGGGGACTGGAAAAGATATCATCCTCCTCTGAGGGAGGAAATTTTGAAAAAGTGAACATCGACCAGCCCAGTGTAGAGAAAATGATACACATTGGCACCTCCTGCTCCCCATAGGAGAAGGAGAAGATTCTTATAATTCTTTGAGAATACATTGATGTAATCATGTGGGGGTATGAGGACTTAAAAACCTATGATACATCTATCATTACCCATACTACTTATCTCAAACCTGATGCTAGGCCTTTCCAAAAAAAGCAACGACTGGTCAATCCACTGGTCAAGCCTCTAATTTATCAGGAGGTTCAAAAACTACTGTCAGCCCGGATAATCTTTCTAATCTAACATACTATGGGGGTTGCCAACCTGGTCCCTATAAGGAAGAAAATCCATGAGATCTGCCTTTGTGTGGATTTCTAAAATTTGAACAAAGCCTCCAAGAAAGATAATCACCCTCTCCCCTCACTGGACAAGGTATTGCAAATTGTGAACGGATCACAAATGATGTCCTTCTTGGATGGGTACTCTGGGTATAACCGAGTCATGTTTAAATATGAGGATAGAGACAAAACAACATTTACCACCAAGTGGGGAACATTTTCCTACCAGAGAATGCCCTTTGGCCTCATCAACACAGGGACCACATTTCAAAAGGCTATGGACATTACGTTTGAAGGCTTGGTGAACCAGTGTATAATCATCTACATGGATGATTTGACTATCTTTTCCCAGGATAGGCATGATCATTCCACCCACCTCGCCCAGATTTGTGAGAGATTTTGGCGGTATGAAATATCCCTCAACCCTAAGAAATGCATATTTAGGGTCACTGAAGGGAAGTTTCTCGGGCATATTGTCTCTGAGAAGGATATATCCATTAACCCTAAGAGAGTTGAAGTGTTGCTAAACCTACAAATGCTCGGCAACAAGAAAGAAATGAGATCTTTCTTTGGAAAGATCGACTTTGTCTAGTAGTTCATCACTGGATTCACCGAGATCATAAAACCACTCAATGAGATGATGAAGAAAGATACTAAGATTGGGTGGAGCCCAGAGGCAAAGCGGTCATTCCCAAAATGATCATGGAGGCCCCATTCCTGGCTAGTCCAGACTATTCCCTGCCCTTTTACATTTATTCCTTTGCCTTGCCGCATTCTGTCACGACAGTTTTGAACTAGGAGGTTGAAGGGGAAAAATTACCAATAACTTTTATGAGCTCCCCCTTCAAGAACGCAAAAGTCTAATACTCACCTTTGGAAAAATAGGCCTTTGCTCTCATTCGCACCATGAAGAAATTCCAGCATTATATTATCCGGAGTAAAGTGCATGCTATCATCCTGGACCAGGTAGTAAAATCTCTACTAATGCAAAGTGAGTTGGGTGAGCGATGGGGGAAATGGATGGCCATCCTCCAGGAATATAATTTAGAAATGCAACCCATGAAGATAGTCCAAGGCCAGAGACTATGTAGAGCGATGGAAGAAGAGACTCCCCACATCGAATGTCAGACATATAGAGTGGATTCTATCCCTCAAGATCCATGGTACACAGACCTAGTGTACTTGTTACTGAATAACAGATGCCCAGAGGGATTTCCCTCAAACAAATGTCTTTCCTTGCAGTTGAAAAGTGCACATTTCATGATAAAAAATGCCACACTTTTTCACAGGAACTATGAGGGAGTATACCTCTGGTGCATTGATAGGATTTAAGCTGCCAAGATAATCAAATAATTTCACAAGAAGTTTGGAACCGAGCATGGTTCAACTAACGCCACTGCCCATTAGATCCTCTAGGATGGATACTATTGGCCCTGTATCTTTAAAGATGTCTACACTCACGTCAGGAAGTGCCACACTTGCCAGACTGTGACACATCGCGAGCAGAACCCAGCTATGCCTTTGCAGCCAGTCTTCAAAGCTAGACCTTTTTCCCAATGGGCATTTGACTTTACCAAGGAAATCAACCCCAACTCATCTGCCAACCACTGGTACATTCTAACTGCAACCGACTATTGCACCCAGTGGTTTGAAGCAATACCTTGTAAAAATAATACGGCAGATGTAGTAATAAAATTCTTAGAAGAAAACATCGTCACAAGGTTCAGAATGCCCTTTGCTATAGTATGTGACAATGGTCTGGAATTTTCTTCAGAACAATTACTTGAATGAACCTATGATAGGAAGATCACTCTGAAGTTCTCCAGCAACTATTACCCCCAAGGGAACGGTGTTGCTGAATCAACCAAAAAAAATTTACTTGAGGTGATCAAACATTTATTGGAACAAAATCCCCAGGACTGGCATCAAAATCTTAGATTCACTCTCTGGGCAGATCATATCTAAATTAAGGCAGCCCTAGGGACACCCTCATTCCATCTGGTTTATGGCCAGAACCTAGTCTTCCCCATTAACTTGCAGATCCTGGTTTTACAATTTATGCAGGAATTCAGAAACCGGGACAATATTGTGGAGGTTCAGCTCCTAAATTTGGTACGAATGGAAGAAAAAAGAGATGTAGCCCTTAAACATTTTGCATGTCACCAAGCAGTATTGAAATGATGGTTTGACTAAAGAGCCCAGTATAAGGCCTTTCAGATTTTGGACTTGGTCCTCTTATGGGATAAGGCCCAGGAAAAGAAAGGAAAGCACACAAAATTCCAACGGCTCTGGCTTGGACCATACTTGATATCTGAGATCTGCAGGGTAAATACTTATTGTCTCAGTACCATGACCAGAGAAGCCATTCCATTGCCTGCCAATGGACAGTTTCTCAAGCATTATTTTGAATGAGGTCAGTTTGTCCAGAATTATACTATATGTAAGCTTCTTTCCTGTAAGTATTCCTTCCCAGTGCTCTGTTTGGGGTGCCTTGCCTTGTAAATAGTTTTATTGGTTGTCCTCCAAGACCGCTCCTTTTCTCTTTTTTCATTTTGTTTTCAGCTTCATTCTTTCTTTTTTGGGTCCCTAGTGTTTTTCCCCCCTTTTTGTAGACCGGTATGCTTTGCATAACATCTAGTGTCCGGGATGGTGCCTTTTGCATTTTTGGTGAACTTTGAATCTATTGTTAGCATGGTGGAATTGGTCCACGCTCAGGATTTATTTTGTGAGTTGGGTAATAGGCTATGAGAAATATTCATCAGATTCATCCCTAGAAGTCTGGAAATTAGTTAAATCAGAATCAAAAGGAACAAGTAATCAAATACACTAAGAGTAGATCGGTCGCACTAGTTTGTTGGCCCAAGTCTGAAACATATTGAAATTCTTCCTAGGTCTGGAGTTTTTCTCCCATTTTTTAGTAGATTAAAGTGGATGAAAAGGTGGAAGAAGTACAGCCATTAAAATTAGCTAAGCTTAAGGTTAGTGGTGAAAGGAGTACCACCTTCCCCATCTAAAGAAAGAAATAAAAGAAAAGAAAATAAGTGGAAAAATTTTGGTATCCGGTAGAAATGAGCAGATTTGATGACTTTGGTTTGATATTTCTAGTGCTTCTTCTCTGCTTCTCCCAGAGGTCATCAGCTTGATTTTCATCCAAAGCACACACTTCACAACTGCCGAAAGACCAAGGATTGAATCATGTATTGGCTGGATTTTCTCAGACACTTCGCACCTTGCAAGCAGGATGCTCCAATTAATGATTGATTCTAGTTTTGCTAACCATAGATTCTACAGTTCTCAAATGCACTAAGGCATTCATCCCAGAGAGTCACCATTTTTAATGCCTTGCATACCCATCCCTACATTTTGTGTGCAAAATGTTGGGTCCCCTCTTTTCGCTTTGGCTCTTGCCTTGTTTTCTTTTCTTTCTTCATTTTCCTCTCTGGGCCTTTCCTCCTGTGAGGTTTGTTTTATTTCTGATTTTATCTTCTTGTGTCTCTAGGACCCAGTCCCCCAGAGTTTGTTCTTTCCAGAGCTAGATTTCAAACTCCAGGATTCTCTGCCACGATGTCTTCTTCTCGCAAGAAGGTATGGTTGCATGGAATCCCTAGGCCCAGAGTCTGGAGGTTTGCCTGTTCCAAAGTTTGCGGAGGAAAGTGTAACCTGTTTCTACCCTAAGAGTATAAATAGAAACTACCTGTCACTTTCACAGTTACCGTGATTAAAAACACTTAGAGAATTCAGAGCAATTATTAGGCGATTAAACTGCAATTAAGTTGCAACGTGTTATGTGCTTAGTGTTTGATTACCAGTTGATTTGTGATGTCTGTTCGTGGTCGTTCGAGGTAGAAATTGTTGTAGAAGTGCTCCTAGTGTGCCACTCCCCTACTGTTCTTCGGATTTCCAGGTAGGCCTTCATCTTGTTCTCTGGTTTCTTGTTGTTTATTATTTTTCTTGCTACTTCCTGTTTTTGGTTTTTGTTTCATTCAGTTTTGTTGGCTCCCCTTTCTGTGCTTTGCATTTTTTGATTTGCCTCCCGTTGGTGGGTTGGCTCTGCCAGAGGGTTGTCTGCCCTCTACGCAGTTGTAAATTAATGTATACATTGTATTCTTCCTTAGGATAGCTCATGTACTAGTGTAAATATGGTGTAAATCTATAAAAAGCTTGTAAATGCTGTGTATTTTAATGTATATGTGTTTCAGCCTTTGGCCCTCTGTGAATTCATGTATATATCTTATGTATATCCCTCTAAATTGATGAGTTCATCTCGCTCTGTCATGTGTTTTCACTTACCATGCTGATCTCATCGAGATGGAATGGCCAGAGTTTGAACTCGGCACCTTGTTGGTTCAAGTCATGGCTACTTTCTCTCTCCTTTGTCTCATCAACTTAATGGCGGGATTAATTTCCCACGAGTGGTAATTCAAACCATGTCCCATCTAGCATTCAATTTTACCCCATGTCAACCCACTTGTCGCCATTAATGCCTTTATGTCCTCTGTCATGTGACCACGTGCCAACCCATGTTAGTCAAGTATAGTTTCCCTCTGGTCACGTCAACACAGTAATAGCTAGTTTATCTGGACTCTGGGTCCCGAGTGATCCCTTGTCTTTGGTTCCCTCCTATCATTTGATTCAACACCCTGGAGTCCTTCTCACATCTATTTCAAGTATTTCAGGATTTTGGTATGTACTAACACTTATTGGATAGGTGCAGGGTGGTAACGAATTCCCTGGGGTTCCTAATATTCCTTTATATATACCATGTCCTAACGGTTCTCCAGTCTTGAAAGTTGTGGATAAGCTAATCAAGATGTCTGAAGTGATCACCCCTCCTGATAGCCTAGAGCTACCTACCACTTCCACCCAGGCGGCCACAAAAACCAAGGCTAAAAGGTTGTTAGCAAAGTTGTCCTTGACCTCCAAATATCCAAAGGAGGGTGTTCTTGTGGGATCCAAGGTGGATTCCATAGTTCAAGAAATAATAGACATAAAGGCTGGACCTTGGGCTTAAATGCAGGGCTTGATCCAAGCTGTCTATAGGTTGAAGGCCACCAGAGACAATTTGGCCACTCAGCTAGCTTCCTCTGGCATCATTAAGGCGGCAAAATTTCCTTGTTAGGTGCAATCACCGGAGTTAATACTCTAGCTAGAAAATTTGTATAATGTACCTACTCAGACTGTTCTACTTCTAGATCCCTAGCCATTATAGCATTTAGCAACAATCATCACCCTGGACACAACAACTTTCACCTCAGGGTTGGGGATCCCACAATTCAAGGGGTCCATTATTCAGAATCGGGTCTAGACATTGCAGGAGTTCAAGGATGCTACCCTTATCTCCTGGAAATATCTCAATAGCCACTGGCTAAAGTCCCCAAAGAGGTATTTTATCTGGATGAAGATGGAAATTCCCCATGGGGAGTTCAAAGAGCCCATTCAGGCGGGCATTATATTCTTGTGCAAGATCTTTGGATTGCCCCATGCCTGGGATTTCTCGGCATGGATGTACTACTTTCTTTACTCCATCACCACACATAGTCAAACCTTCAACTGGGAGGCTATCATAGCCAATCACATAGACACGTAGCTGAAGGGCATCATCCAGCATTCTAAGTTCTACATGACATCATACATGCTATGGGCACTAGCCCAACAAAGACCAGATTTTCCAGGATTGGGAGCAATTGGGGAACTTGGAAACGGACCAGGTCAAGTAACACCATGGGATCATTATCCCCAAATACAATGGGAACTTAGTTTCCTGAACTTCTACTAGGTAAATGATGCTTTCATTGACCATAACATCCTAACACTTACTCAAGATTCTGGGTACCAATTGTTGCAGGCGACAATGAATTTGGTTAGCACCTATGGCCGCTATTTTATCTAGTTTTAGCACCACACCTACATTCAGGTGACCAGCTTCTCTGGGAAGCCCCATCTTCTTCCCCAGTATTACAAGGACAAAATTATCCTTTTAGAGTTATGCTGACAGATGATGGATCTACACGCCTTCTTTACATTGAAGAAGGTCATCAATGTCCCATTCCCATTTTCATGCAAAAATTATACATGTAGCCTCACCACGGCAAGGGAGGTAGACAATGAATTGAAAAGCCTGGGACAAGTGGAATTCCACCATGCTAGGAAAAACTATGATCCACTAGGAAAGATTGCCACAGCGCTTCCCCGGGCATCCCTGCCACATGAAGAAGATATTGAAGATTTTTGGGTAGACTGCCAAGATAGTTTTGATCTCCGGGCCCGACAACATTTGCGCATGAGCAAGGGACTCATGAAGGCACTCGACCTTCAGACTTTTCTGAAGAGCTTTTTAGATGACAGGCCGCTGGAGGACATAGCGTATAAAGGGTAGGGGTTAGACAAGTTAGATCTCCCTCCGGTGGACTGGGCCACCCCTAAGGACCTGACAATTAAAGGGGTATGTCACCCTATTTTTGAAGCAAGTCACAAATATTTTGTTCGGGTGTGTCCCAAGAGTACCTAGAAGAAACCAATGGTTCATAGGGCCACTCCCTCCTCTGCCAGTGCTGGACCTTCTCCATCTTCTGCCGATGCCAGACCTAGCACAAGAAAAGGAAAAGAAAAGGAGGGTGCCTCAGCCAAGGTACCTCCCCAAGGTCCCACCCCTATAATGGTACAACTACAGCAACAAATGGAGTCAGTGAGGCTGGTCAGCCAGTAACTAAGCATGCAGATATCTTCTAGCCTCCTTATTGCTTTGATGGTTTCTGCTCACCCAGTGGGATCCCCATCATTGGCCACGATGATGAGTAGAAAAAATTTCGCTGAAGCGGAGTCTACCAGCATTCTAGATACCAGGGTCCCATTGATGAGAAACAAAAAGAAGGTGACCACACACTAAGTGCAGCTGCCAGCCCTGGTATGCTAGATGTACCCCCGGCTGATGTTAATTTGGATTCCCCTAAACTTGAATAAATCGCTAACAGCCCTCCCCAACACACTAATTTTGATGATGTGTTTGGGGCAGATGAAATCATGAACTTTCAAGGGGATATCAGCCAAGCGGTAGAGGAAATTGCCGCTCAAGATAGGGAGGAGATCCCAAAAGAAGAAACAGTGTCAGAACAAGAAGCCTAGGATGAAGCACAAAAGGAGACTGAACAGGAAAAGACAATGGTCCAAGAGACTGAAGATACACTAAGGCATCCCACAAATGATCAGTCGATGGTTGGGGAACCCAGACCTACGAGATCAACCGTGCCCCCTTTCATCATGTTCCAGATGCCTTTGGATACTCTGGGTGATCAAGTGCCTCAGAACACATTTGGTGAGGTAGTAACGGTGGCCGTATTACTAAACTTTGGCTAGAGACCTCACCCACCCCTAGAGGATATTCTAATAGAGGAAAATGTTCCAACAGAAGAGGCCCATGAGGTCGAAGGGCAACAACAGTAGATTGACCAGGAAGTCCCAAAAAATGTAAATATAGGGTTAGCTAACACTGAAAGGGATGAGGAAGTCCCCAAGGATACAAGCAATGTTTAGGCCGAAGGAAAGGTTCCAGACATCACCATAGAAGATGCCAGCATGGAGAAAAGTACTGAAGGTTTTGAAGAGCGGGAAAAGGAACAAGAGCAAGAGAAGGAGAAAGATCTTGAAGATAATGTACATTATGGGAGCACACTACCAGATTCAGAAGGGAATCATGAGGCATAGGTCTTAACAGCAAATCCATCCCAGCCACCCCAATGGCTGGTAGAATCAAAGAAAAGAAAAGCCCCGGTGGTCGCATCAGGCGCTCCACTCTCATTGGCTGAAATGATGGCTAGAAATGTAGAGGCCCAGAAGCCCAAGAAAGCGTGGACAGACCATACTCTCTGGACTGGGCTAGCGGGTAGCATAGTTATGACTCGCAACACCCCCTCTAGGTGTAGATTTCACTTCTTGTAAGGCCCAAAGACTATAACATGATGGAAGTGGCACTGGGGAAGAGAGACAAGCAAGGTGAACTGGACTTGCTAAGGGAGGCCACAAAAGTAGTAGAGGCCAGATACATCAAGCATGACCAGAAGCTTAAGGAGGAAAGAGAAACTAATGCCAATCTCCTTGTGCTTCTGGCAGAACTTACATAGCCTTTGGCCGAGGTCCACCCTAGAACCCCTTCCTCCAGATTGCCGCTTGCATAGGGCAACGTGGATTCTCTCCGGATCATGAAGAAGAAGATATGAGCTGTAGATGGGTGGGTCAACAAGAAAGTAGTCACCATGAGACAATTTCTAGTGGTGTCCCTCCCAGACCTTTATCGTGTTGACACTCTTCTCAGCCAAGAAAACTTCTCTGCTCTTATATGGGAGAAAGATTTAGCAAAGTATGAAAAATGGAAGGTCGGGCTGGAAGAAATCTGCAACATAGGAGAAGAAGCTTCCACAAAGGCGGGGATTTTGGGAGATGAATCATATGATTCCCTCCAGGCCCAGTACTCCAGACTTGTCCTCAATATTGAGGTATGTAAGGAACTCGTTAAGGCCTTAAAAGAGAAGGTGACAGTGGCCCAATACCCCTTGGGCCTTTTTCAGGCATTTGTGGCTGGGGTATCACAAGTCAATCCCTTCACCACCGAAACATGTACCCTGGAGGACTACGTCCTTAACAATTTTGGTGAATGAATGGAGTCCCTATATCCGCCTGCTAGAGATTTTGATCAAGGCAGGTTATCTAGACTATCCAAGACAATGATCTAGTTGCATGATGCCAACAATATGGTGGATGAATTCTAGAATGGGGCATGAGATGTTGAGGAAGCATTGGAGGCTATTCACAGTCGGTGGGATAGTATCAAAGACATAGATGAAGAAAGCATAAGCCAAGTGTTGGAGGCTTGGGAAAAACCATAAGGAACAATAAAGTTCTCCGAAGTCCAAAGAATCTCACCAACCATGTATTGGTTGTATTCTTTATTCTTTGAGGTGCAAGCTTCTAGATCCCAAAGTTTCGGATCCCACAATTCTATATACTTCAATTCACCCGTGTCCCGGTTCCCAAATCTGACCGGTCACTATCAGATGATTAATAAAGATGTGAGAAAGTAGGTAACCGCAACAAGGCACGTCAGCTCGATAAGAGAGTTCTGACAGGTGGTTGTCCCAAGGCACCGCTTCAACTTAACAACTAGTGCATTGGAGATAGGGTGTCACTTTCCCATTAATGAGGCATGTAGCCTTGATCCCCGGGGGATCAAATTTCTTCTTTTCTCTTCCCAGCTCTCTTCTCGAGGCCAATTCTTCCACTCCTCTTTTTCTTGTCTTATTCTTCTAACATGTCAGACCTTTTCTATCTTGAGGTCTTTTGTAGCATGGCGTAAGTAGTACCGGCCACCGAAAATAGTATTACAGTGTTAAGTGTAAAATAAGTTAGGTTAGTTTTAGGTCAAAGCTTGTGTATAAATAATAAGTCTGACCTCATTCCAAGGGTCAGAAAAATTGATGATTTTGCAGTCCATAGCTAATAGCATTTCAATTGTTTTCAGTTCTTAGTTGCAGAGCTCAATGCTCCTTAGTTTTCAGAAGCTTTCAGTATTTGAATGCTCCCTTGGAGCCACCATTGTTGTAGGCACCAGTGCTTGCTGGAAACTCATTAATGAAGAAGGAAGGATTCTATCAATAATGTTGTTAGCATTCTGATCTTTAGGTTAATGGTATTTTATGTTGCATGCTCTTTATGTCCCTTGATCTGATATTTTAAGTAGATTAACGACCTTCTTTTCCTCCACTATTGATTGAATATGAACTGGTGGTTCTGTATTTCTTCAATATTTAGTGTAGCATGTTAGAGCTTCGTTGATGTTTTGAATGTTCAACATGACTATAGGTAGATGAAATATTCCTAACTCTGTAATATCTTTTGAATTTTATTTGGTAAAGTCAATGAACGCTTGTAGGAAACTCCACTCACTTAAATCCCTAGAGAAGATGAGCTGAGATAACCAGCTATCCCCCAAACAAAATAGTCACATTCCCAACTAATCTCCTACACCGTTGAGACCCAACTCTCACATGCTTGAAGGCCCAGGGAATCTCATTTCTCCAGACAACCTTTACAGGCGAAGTTGGCCGGTACCCCAGTACCCGATGACAACTTTCATCTGTTGGCAGACCCGGTCACAAAGTCCCATCAACACATTCTCGGTAAGTGTAGGCAACTTAGATTTGTATGTACACTGATGCATTTCAATGTGTATTGACCAATGAGATTGAATTCACATAATTATAACAAGTAATACCATAGTGCATCTTTAATCATGCTGATTTGGTATTTTAACTATGTATAATGGAGTTGATGCAAAATATAACTTGGTATAATGCAATTCCATACTTACTTGTTTTGCTTAGGTGGGGGTGGTAATGTCACCAGATCCATTGGATAAGGTGTCACCAATTGCATTGCTCGGTCCACCTTCGTCAATGTTTGTAGTTTTCCTCCGCATTTTGTTTCTCATCTTCCTGATGTCTTCAATGGTATTGCCATTGGAAAAGGTGTTGGTCTCTGTCATTCAGTCTCTACAGTCTTTCTTCTAATGACCAATTTTATGACAGTGTAGACATGTCATTATGGGGTTAGTCCAGCTCCTAGAATTTCTTGTCCATTGTCTCATATAGTTTGCAACTATATGGCCGAATCGTCCACATGATGTACAGTTTTCCCATGTGTTGTAATCCCAAACATACTGGTTACCTACTCTTTTTGGTTGATATGCAATTTCTTGAGCTTTAGGCTTCCATGCTTGTTTTTTCTTCTTCCAGCATTCAAGAGATGTGTGCCCATGCATTTTTCAAGTAGGACAGTATTTGTCCATGTATGTTTCCTTCTTTGGTTGTTTCACCTCAAATTTACATTCATATGCTTTATGTCCTTTTTTGTTACATTTATAACAAATTCCTATGAATGAAGGTGTGGATTTAGGAATACCTTTCATTTTACTACTGCAAACATTTGATGTGTGGCCTTGCCTTCCACAGTGATTGCATGTCATCTTTCTTGGTCTTGGATTTGCATAGCCATTCTTTGGATCAACTAGGTTGGGTGATTCTCCATTCTCGATATAGCCTAGTCCAGTGTTGTTGTTGGCTCTCATTTGTCCATTGAGAAAATCGTCCATCCTTTTGTTTCTTTCTTCAACTCTCTTGATTATTTCATTATGTTGTTGTTGAATTCTTACTTCTTGTTTTAGCTTTTTATTTTCTTATCTTAGCTCACTGATAGCTTCTATTATTTCAATGAGTTTTGTGTTCATTATGTTTTCCTCTTGACTCATAAGAATAATCTGATTTGTGATCTCATGATGATGTTCTGTAAGTCTTTGTATTCCTGACCCTTTCTCTTGTAGCTTTTCAGTAATCTTCCTCCTATCATCAATAGCTAGTGTTCTCTCTTTCTCAGCTCGTCTAGCACTGTTCATGACATCAATCATTCTTACCATCTGTGTCTCTTAACCTATTTGCATAGATTTCACTTATTCAGCCAGATGTTGATTGATTTCATTTAATCTTGTCATGTTTTCTTCTGATGTGTCTGATGCTTTGCTAGTTGTAGATCCTGAAGATTCAAATAGATCTGGTATCTCTTCTTCATGGTAATTTGTTTCATTACAATGAGATGTCATAATATTTATTTCATCTAGCAGCTATCTCATCTTGATGCTAGCTTCTTTATAAAACTCATAGAAGATCTAAATTTCTAGCTTCTCATTCTCAATACTCTTTTCAAGCCTGTACTTCTCCATTGTATGATCTTTTCTCTTAAGTCTTTAAACTTTCCAAATAAGAGTTCTATCTCTGATACCAATTTTTGGAAATAATGGGAAGTGTGTACTGAGAGGGGAGGGGTGAATCAGTTACTCTAAAACTTATATTTAATTAACCTTTATCTTTATGTAATCAAATCTTTGCTTTACTGATCATATCTTTTGTTTTTTCTTTATGCATGTAATATCAATGCATAATCTTAATTGTATGTAGACATTCATAGAAACATTCATGAAATTAATTGACACATAACACAGGATATGGTAAAGTAGAAAATCCATGTTAGAAGGTAAAAATTGCGATGGGGATGGCACCAACAAAAACTTCACTATTTGCAAATTAGAAGGGGTCAATTAAGGCTTACAATTTGATCAATTCTGATGATCTACCCTGTTATGAGTATTATGTGGAGACTGGTTAAGGTCTGCTCTTTTCAGAGCTTTAGCAACACTATTTAGTGTGTACTCGGTTAAGAGATTTACAATAGGATTGTTAAATCCACCTTTCTTGAAAGGATTTCTTCTACAATTGTTGATTACATATCCATTCAAGATTACATGTATAAATGTATCACCTATTGTGATTGATTAATACCTTTGTTGCTCGGTAGCCTTGGTTCTTGGTTCTTGATAACCAAATTCATCTTTTGTTGTTTTTCTTCTTGAAACTCTTAGTCTGATCCATAGATGTACTCATTTTCTACAATCATCCTCTCATCCATCTCAAATGAATTATTACAACATCTATTTATAACACAGATTGACCTAATTTAGTTTCACATATTACAAAACTAACTCTATGATCAAAGGTTTACAACTTGACCTTCATCTCCTAGTTTGCATGTATTTAATCAGTTAGACTGATTAAAACAATTACAATTATGTTTCTTGTTCCTCAAGAAATGGATTTAAAACAAATCAAAACTCTAAATATAGAATATAGCTATTTTATCTAACATGGAAGTCAGATCCACTTTTCTTGAGATATAACTGACTTTCAGTGTCTGATGCTCAGTTTCCTCTAAAATAAATTTGAGTGTCTTTCAGTGTTCTCTTTGTTGAACTATCTATCGGGTTCCCTTGCTGTCGGGTTCCTCTATTTCTTCTCTTTTGGTTTATAGTGTAACCTGCTTTTCAGGTTCCTCTGTATCATCTTTGGGTTGCACTTTTAGTTTACACTGCAAAACTTGTGTCATTGAGTTTCCCTTTACTTAGCACTTTCGGTCTGAACTGAAACCTGATTTTTGGTGTAGTGTAACCGACGGTTTATATCAACTATTTTTTGTTTGCATACTAATGGAAAAACTTATGTCATCATAATTATTGTTTGAATTTTCATAGTCTACTTACCTTTGTTTTTATAAAAATAAAATTAACCAAAATGTTATAAAGTCATGGACATAAATCATAGAGTTTGCGTATCAAGATGCCAATTGTTCAATTTCCATCATCCATTTCTCATCATTTCATGTGTTATTAGCAATATCTTTATGCTCTTTTTAATTATGTTCCATCCTTAAAGAGCATTGGTATGTTAGTTTGATAAGTATTTTATCAATATTATATGATAAATTTCATTTACATATACATAAGAATGAGTTAAAATCAAATATAATACATTTTAATTTGTATTAACAATAATTTTCATAGGGTATTTGTATGAAATGTGAAGAGACGATTCTATATATAAACTCTTGTAAAATTTGGTATAGAATGCTTTATATCATGCAAGATTTAGCTATCGAGATAGGTGTTGGTTCTAAATTTTTCCACTTAACTCTTACAATTTTCAGCACCCAACAAGTGGTAAATTAGAACAACAGTTGAGTCAGGTGTGCTAACTTTCTACACCTGCTCTCTACTTATTTTAGAAGATGCAACTATCCTTTTTATGATTTTTCAAATAATAATAATAATGATGATTCTTTTAACCAAAAAGAAAATAAGGTGGGGAACTTTCAACCATAAAGTTCTTTGAAAGGCAAAAGTAACTAGAATGTAATAATTCGGCTAGAACACAAAATTTCCTTAACTACGAAACTGTTTAACATTCACATATTGTCACTCCCAATTCCAAAAAAAGTTAAAACATGAAACCACAATCAAATGAATGATGAATCAAAGGAAAATGATAGCATCTAAGAATAATCATTATTTCAACATAGAAAGAAAAAGCATCCCATAAACTGCAATACTAAGCTCATAATTCACAGAGAATTACTTTTAGATACTATCTTTCATTAAAGCTTTCTTCAAACATAATATATCTAACCCCTACACACATCCAAAATTTAACTATATATAAGAATTTAGTTTTCAACTGTCTTTGGTAATCGATGGTTTCTTAAAGATAACGACCAACTGCATTCACAATCTTTCTCTTCCACACACTTCTCATAATACATCAAGATGATATATAAAAAGTCTTACAACTTAAGGTGGAAAAATGACCTTAATTACATTTGAATTTCATCTCAAATCTACCAAAATGTATTACCAAAACCAAATCCATCGATATCAAGATTTTTATGATCGTTAATACATACTACACATCAATTTGACAAAGCAAAGTCAAACCACAACACACTTTCCAATTTTCTTGCACAACTTCAAGAAATTTGATCATAACAATCATACAAAAAATGCCAACTCATCAATCCATGTTGATCTACAACAACACTACGATGCCTGGAACATATAACCACTTACCACAACATGATACATCATGATCGGTTGAGGATCTGACTAATCATTCTAAGAACTTCTTTTAATTTTCACTGAATGATCTTTTGTCCATAAAAATTTGGTCTCCTGATCACCAATCATGACATGGTCACAACAACAACCCCATAACATATCTAGAACCACAACACCTGAATCCAAACCTATTTTATACAATACCAAAGAATTCCTCCTTGGGTACATCTTGTTCTTCCTATTGACCTATCAACCTTCAATCAATCATAAGTCACATTATATATAGATAAACATATGCGGTCATAGATACAACATCTAGGGACATCACTTAGTCTTCCATTACAACCACACACACCAACTCTTACCACAGCTCTAAAGCCAGCCTCTTGAACATACATCAGCATAATAAATACACTGTCAACCAAAAAAAACTAAGTTGACATCAATGACAACATCATAGTTGATCAACCTATCATCAGATCTACATCAAACACATACCATAACATACTCAACTTATTTTTGTATCATTTATGCCAACGATCTCCCCCTTTTTCATTGATGTCAACACCAAAAATACCAAGAAAATATCTAGATACCAAAAATGCTCCCCTTAGATGATACATCTTTGTAGTTCTTTGCTCCTGATCTTTGGTTCTCTCCTCCTTTGTCTATCATGGTTTTCTCCCCTTTACTGAATTTTCTCCTCCTTTGACAACAATGCCAAAGGTACTATATGTCCAAGTATTTATCTACTACAACTATCTTCATCACTTTTGACTTCTCCCCCTAAGGAGTAGTCTTGATCCATAGTTAAAGATATGGAAATAAATCTAGTAGTTTGATGCACCAACATCTTCTTATTTCTATTCAGGTAGGGGCATAACCCCTAGCTTACCTCTAAGGTACCCAAAAGTATCCTTAGGTAGTGGATTTTTTAAGATATCTTTTATCTTCTCCTTTGTTGCTACATATTCCAACTTCACCTCCTTCTCCTGCACTTTCTCTCTTTGAAATGGATACTTAATTGCAATGTGCTTAGTCTTGGAATACATTAATAGATTCTTGGAAATATTCAATGCACTTATATTGTCACAAAAAATAGTTATCAGATCAGTTACATTTTCTTTGATACCTTCAAGAATTTGCTTCATCCTTGCAATTTGTGTACAATTTATAGCTACTACTACATACTCTACTTTTGTAGTAAATTGTGAGATACAATTTTGCTTCTTGCTTATGCAAGATACAAGCATCTCACCTAGAAACAATGTGCCACCACTTGTGCTCTTTCTATCATTAACATTTCCTTCCCAATCTACATGAGTAAACACACTCAAAGAGAAATCTCTATCATGAGCATACCATAGACCATAGTCAATTGTCCCTTTCAAATATCTAAATATCCTCTTCACTTCAATCATATGAGATTCTTTAGGATTTACTTGAAATCTGTCCACTATTCCAACTGCTTGAGAAATATATGGTCTTCTATGAACAACATATTGCAACTTACCGATCATAGACCTGTATGAAGTAGCATTTACTGCATTGGATTCATCATCCTTGGACAATTTACATCATATTACCATGGGGGTTCCAACTGGTTTGGATTCATCTATACCAAAATTCTTGAGTAGTTCTTTCATATATTTAGATTAACTGATAATGTATAGTTGGAAAATGGAAGCACTTCCATTATAGACTAGTTTATCCTTTTGAGTAAGTGGTTTGGGGTCATGTCAAGCACCTTGAATGGGTCTCTGACTTGGATATGGATTTTCCCCCAGTTCTACCCCATTTCCCACTTTTTCTAGCCTGTTTCTGACACCCCAAACTACAAACTGGGATTTTCAACCTCAAGGTTACAATCAACCTTTCTGGGTCAAGGTTGATCTCGACCTTGACCTAGGTCAGAATTGACCTTTTTCTAACCAACGGTCCAGATTTTAGGTTCCCAGGGTTTTTGGATGTCGGGCTTTGGAAATAATTAATTCCCACTTTCGGGTCAGCTATTTCAGTCTTTGGAGAAACAATTCTTAAATTATATTAAATATAGGTCCTCTTCTAGGGGTATAGGTCTAATTGAAATTTAATTCTCCTATGTAGGCCTCTCTAGAAGATTGTGCCCTAGATTCATATAGAAGGAAGCTTTCTCCTCTCATTTTCTCTAACCATGATCATCAACTATCAAAGACTTAAGAAGTGAAATCTAAAGGTGAAGAAGAAAGATTTGAAGCAAGCCAAGTAGCCATTGAAGAATTAAATCACTTCTCAAGCACTTAATTAATCAAGGAGATCCATTGGTAGCCATTGAAGGATTCAATCTCTATGGAGCCCTCTTGTTGAAGATTTCTCCATCAACATTCCTCCAAGCATCTTCCTATTTGAAGATCCATTCAAGATTGGTGTTGAAGATCTACAAGAAATTGATTTGAGACATCCTACATTCTACATTCTACATCTATTTGGTGCATACATACTTATGGATCCATGGATTTGAATCTGCCACAAGGGTTTCCATACAAGCAAGGTGAATTTATTCATTTACTTTGTTTTAATTATGCAATTTCAATTATACTTTGAGGTTAATTCCAAAACTGTGGTTTGACCAAGGCAAACCCCTCCCCCCCCCAATAAACAATTCATTTTTCTTGCAGGTAAAGGTTCAGAATAGCGAGTTGGAGTGCAGATTTGGATACCCTTTTTAGCAAACTATCAAGATCTAGAAACAAATTTTCTGTCGGAGGTTTTAGAGGTCGATTCTGCCCTAGGTCAAAATCACAAATTATGGGTCAATGGTGACATTGACTTGAGGTTCAAAATCAGAACTGTGTCAGATTGGAAAAATATTTCTGGGTTTTGTCCGTCTCTACATTTCTAGTCCAGATCTGATTGCAGATTTTCCAGAAACGCAGTGTAGACCCCTGTAAATAGCATTCTTCATATTTATAACATTTCAAGGTTAGTACTTTTCTCATATTCCTTTCAATTAAAGTTATTAATCTTTCTAGATCTATCACACATTCTTTTCTATAAATAGAATCTAAGGTCTTCCTCTTTTCTCTCATTTCCAATAGATTGATTCATTTTTGCATTGATCTCTCCTTTGGGGTTAATTAATTTGGATCCTTCCTTTGTATATTTGAGGTTAAAAGGAACATCTTATCTTCCTCACACATTTCAATAAACATTCTAATTTCAAATGTAACAACATCTATTTCATACTCCACATTTTTAGATGTTACAGATACATATATCATTCTTTAGTTGTAAAACCTACAATCCAATGAATAATTTGATCTCCCCAATCATTGACATTTCAAACTCCTTCTTCATCTCTTCAACAAATTCCAAACTCATCATTTCCTCTAAAGATTATATCATCAACAAATACTTCAACTATAAACAACTTATATCCTTCAACTTCTAGGTACACATTACTATCATCACTTGTTCTATTAAAAACAATCTGAATAAGATAATAATGTAACCTTTCATGTCATGCCCTTGGGGCTTATTTCAGTCCATATACTACCTTTTTTAGCTTGCATACCATGTCCTTGTCCTTTGTTAATGCAAAAACATTGGGTTTTTCTATGTAGACCTCTTCTTCAAGAATTTTATTCAAGAAATTTGACTTGACATCCATTTGAAAAAATTTGAACTTATTATAAGAAGCATAAGCAAGTAGAATTCTTACCCCTTCCAATATTTCCACTGGAGAAAAATTCTCTCTATAGTCTAGTCCTTCTTCTTGTGGATAGCCCTTACACACAAGCCTTGCCCTATTTCTGATCACATCTCCATCTTCATTCAATTTTTTCCTGAAAACCCATTTGGTACCAATCACATTTTTATATAGAGTTCTAGGAGAAAGTGTCCATGTATCATTCTTCTCAATTTGATCAAGTTCTTCCTCCATAGCTCTTACCTAATCTTCATCCTTGATTATTTTCTTCACTGTCTTAGGCTCATACTTGGAAATCAAACAATTACTTTCTCTAAAATTTCTTCTAGTTAGAACACCTGCATTCTTATCACATATAATCTGATTAGTAGACTAAATCATCTTTGAATACCTAGGTATCACTGGTTTGGGTCTAGGAGATTTTTCATCTGCCGGTTGAATCACTTCTTCTACATTGTTTTGTTCTGCTGGTTCATGCAGTTGTTGTTCAATATAAACAATCTCCCAATCATCCTCTATCACTTTTTTTCTTGAATCACCATATTTCTCAAGGTATTCATCCAACTTTACATTTTCACTCCCAATCACTTTGTTATTTCTCTTATTAAAACACTTATATGCTTTTCTTATAGTAGAATAACCCACGAAAATACCTACATCACTTTTTGGATCAAACTTGCATGTGAAATCATCCCTCTTAATGTAACATCTACTGCCAAAGACTTTCAAATATTTAACACTAGCTACTCATGACCATACCATAGCTCATAAGGTGTCTTATTGGTTCCTTTTTTTACTTGCACCTGATTTAGCTTGTAGACAATAGTACTAATTTCTTCTCTTCAATATATTTTCAGTACATCACCTTGATTCAACATTATCCTTGCAACATCTACTATAGTTTTGTTCTTCCTCTCCGCAACACCATTTTTTTATGGAATCATAGGTGTAAAAATTTATCTCTTGATTCCATTGTCTTCATAATACTTATAAAATTTTGTAGAAGTAAACTCACCTCCTCTGTCAAATCTTAAATATTTCAAGCTCTTACCATATTCATTCTCAACCAATGCCCTAAATTCTTTGAATTTATTGAATGCATCAAACTCCTTGAATAAAGTTACCCACATCATTCTAGAATAGTCATCTATAAACAATATGAAATATCTTTCACCTAGATAACTCTTCTGTCCCATACGCCCACAAATATCAATATGCACCAAATCAAGTATGCTTTAATATGAACAAGACTTTATTTTTAAAGTAGAACTAGTTAACTTACCCAGCTGACATTCTTTACGCATCATGTTGTTTGGCTTGACCAATTGTGGAAATCCCCTTACTGTATTTGTCTTACTCACTTTGATCAAACTATCAAAATCTATTTGACAAAACCTTATATTCCATAGCCAACTATCTTCAACCTTTGCAACCAAACAATTGTTCACAATATTATTTAGATGGAATGAATTACCTCTAGTATGCCTAATGGTAGCAATCTCATCACCTAAGCTTCTAATTATTCTACATATACCTCCTTTGAATCCCAGTATGTAACCTTTATCATTTAGCTAACCCACACTCAACAGATTATGTGTTAGAACATCCACAAAATAAACATCATCTGTATTAGTCTTACCATTCAAAGAAATAGTGCCTTTTCATTTGACCAAACAAGGCATATTGTTACCAAACATTACCACACCACCATCAAAATCATCAAGCTTAATGAACTTACTCTTTTCACTGGTCATATGATGTGAGAACCCGCTATCTATAATCCATTCATCAATACAAATCATATGTACTAATTAATATTTTCATCTTATTTTACTCTTGCAAATTTCACCTGTTGTTATCAGGGGGAAATGTGATGGGGCTCAGGCATCACACGTTGACAAGGGGAAGGTAATTAAGTGTTTTAGAGTGATTATGCATATGTACTTGTCACTTTTTCATAATAATATTTATTTTACATGGTTTATTGTACAAATGGAGGTGCCTGACAATGTCGCGATATGGGTTCACGATCCTAGACTCTCAGGCATTTGATTTTGCAGTGATAGTCCCATAGTATGTATATTTCTAAATTTATTTATTTACATTTTTGTATCAAGTATATACATAATTGTCATGATTGTATCAAGTATCTTTTTGACTCTTGTAGGTATCACCTAGTGCATGGGAGGTACAATACTAAGGTTTTGTATCTTTGATGACCCAACCAACATTGCCAAAAGAAAGTTCACCACAGGTAAGTTTTAATTTTAATTCAATTATTTTTAAATTTATTTTTCTATCAAGGATAACATTGATGACATGTAACTGATTAAATTTTTAAAGATGTTAATTTGATGATCATGCAAGGCATTAAATCAGTTAATGTATTGTATTTTCATTGATGTCAACTTGATATAATATGTATGGTCATGGAGATACTACCAAAGACTTCAAAGAACTCATGAATCAAGGCTATGCTAATCAGTAATGCATATAAGTCAAGTATTCACTAAGTGACTGCATACACCAACGAAGTGCACCTAAAAGTCAGAGTAAAAAGAACAAAGTCACAGTGATGCCTGACAAAGAAATACATAGAATTATCGACAAGCAGAGTTAGAGTGTTGCCTGATGAGAAAAACACAGAATAACCTGACAGACAGAATTTTAGTGTTGCTCGACAGAAAAGACAAGGGCGGACATCCCGATGAAAACTAAAGTCACACCGATGGCATAGCCAGTATCACCGATGACTAACTGAAGTATTGACCGTCATAACAGAGAATTTAGAAAATGACAAAATGCTTAGTTGGCAAGAAGCTAAAGATAGAGTTAACGGATACTTATCATTGTTTTAATCATCCAGATAAAGCCAGAGATAAGTAATTGATTTAAAGTTGATTTGTACAGTTGGCAAGAAGATATATATGAGACAATTTAGGAGTTATGCTTTAAATCAAATTGGTTGGATTGTTTATTACACCAAGAATCAAGAACCAAGAAACAATGAATATTATGTCTATATAAGAGACAAGCTTAATTCATTTTCGTTGGGGATCAAAAAGGGAAATGAATAGAAAGAGGATGCTGAAGAGAAACTGGTGAAGAAAAACTTCATGCAGTCCTGATCAAACAAGCTGAAGGGAGAGCTAAGGAATTCTAAAGACACTGACAAACAGTGAGCACAACATCACAGATCAAAAAGTGTGGAGCACAAGGATTGAATTGATACATTGGTCAGAGAGGTAATGTACTTAAATAGATCTAAAAATCTGTAATTTAAGTTGCAATATGAACAGGTCATAATTTTTCAGTTTAACCATTGAAGCGTCAAGTCTCTTAACCGAGTAGGACTTAACAGTCTTCTATATATTGAGGTACATCTCAAGGAGTGCCAAAAAGGTTGATTCATGAAAGTAGCATTAGATATGCCCGATGCCTATTGACAGTCTAAGAAAGAGGCTAATTCAAGGATGGCAGAATTAGATGACCGATACTAAGTGACAACCTCTATGTATAAAATCCTTTAACAAGGTCACACCTAACAGTGTGTTTGTAACCTTTAACAGGGTTGGCTCCTAATAGGGTTCCCTTCAGAAGAGTGAAAATTTGGGGTACCGGTCCCAGTGGTTTTTTCCCTTAACAAGGTTTCCACGTTAAAATCCATGTGTTATATGTGTATGATTCATTTCTTTACTATTTTGTATCTTACATAATTCTTTCTAGATTTATCGGTATACTCTGCATATTTACTATATTTTGATAAATAGATGACTTCTTATCGGTGAACACACAGAAGAAGCTTTAATGGAGCAATCCGACAAGTAGTAAATTGATATAAGTTATTCAAGGCATTCATCTTGTAGGACAAAAGATAACTTGAGATATAATTTGTGGTTATAAGTTTTGAAGGGTTGATTTAAGGATTAATTTTTGAGGCCACTGAT
>MU224411.1:1073890-1087070 GCA_018584345.1 Thuja plicata | reverse complement strand
CCCTCCCCCTCTCAGTTATTACTTACAAATGTTATAGGATAACTCATAGATCAATCTCATGGTTGCAAATATATACATAGGTCAGAGCTGGCATTGGTAGAGTACTTGTCCCTTCACTACCAAGGACATATGTTAGAAATTCTGAGCATGAGGAGCAGAGAGGAATGGTGCATGAGAGTTAAATTTTAAATTTTAATTAAATTATTGTTCAATATGAATTTGAATGTTTAGATTTGATATGTACAAATCATATAAATTAAGTAATCTAACTTGGGGTTTCACTTTTTTGTTCATGCAGGATCCATCAGAGCCAAAGAGTACTTCGAAGAGGCTCCATTTTGATGATCCACCAGTAGAATAGGATGTCCTAAAAACATTTTTAGTTGTAGTTATTTTGAGATTCCATATGGAACATTTTGAGATGGCATATGCCATATTGTAGCTATACACATAGATTTTGTAGATATTTTGAGATGGCATGTGCCACATCTTGCAAAACTTTGTTCGAGTTGACATTTGTGTCATATTTGTATATGGAGATACTTTTTTAAAAAAATTATATATATATATATAACATTTTCATTTTTATATTATTTGTTCGTCATGTGAGGTACACATGTACCATTTATGTTTATAGAATCATTGCGTATTTTTTGTTATGGAAGTGTCGCGGTTACTGCATTTCAATAATTTTTTATGTATTTGGAAATATTTGTTGTGTTTCCATAAAATTTTATGTTTTTTGATAACGTGTTTCCTATTTATATCTTCATGGTGAGAGAGTAACAATGTTTCATTATCAGAAACCTTACAGAAAGTCAGAATCCTTCTATGGTAGTTCACAACTAGTGTAGGAGCACCTAATGGATTAACACAAAACTAGGACCAACCTCATGTTTGTATTCATGGTTACAAGGCTTGAATAAAAATAGAGCAACGTGATCTCAAAGAAACAATACTCTTGATCAATAGGACAGTAGGGAACAATGGAACAATGGTTCAAATTAGCAACCTAAAACATTCGTATAATAGTTCCAACACATGGATGGTGCAGGAGCACCCACTGCAACAACATGAAGACCTCATCTCTTTGTGACTCCTAGGGAGTCTTGAGGATGCCTAGTCCTAAGGGTTTCATTTTAGTCCCTTGACCCAATTGAAGGGCCTTGTTCCAAGATTTGGCATTCATAAGCCACTTGGTCAACCATTGGTCAAAGGGTCCCTAAATTCTAGGATTTTGGTTGTTTAGTGTTTTTAGGTTGTTTTAAGTCGATAAGGAACCTTAGGTTCACTGTCTACAATAAGTTTGCATCTTTAGTATAATTTGGTAAATGTTGTCAAAAGTTGTCAAGCAACTTTTTGAAAACATTGCGACTTTGTGTTTGGAAAGTCTTAATGACTTCCCCAACAGACATATGGTTTGAAATGCATTTTTAAGTGTTTGGAAAAGCTTTCATATCCCTTTTAGGAAGGTGGAAATTACAATGATGTAATTTTTGTTTTCTGAATCAATAAAAATAATTGATTTTCCTACAACAGTTAGATTGCAACTCCGTGTACGGATCTATACAATCAATTTTGATGAACCATAACTGATTAAATGTTTGAAGATATTAAGTTGATCACCAAAATGTAGAAAGATAATGCAAGACATTAAACCAGTTAATGGATTGTATTTCCATTAATGTCAAATTGATATAATCTGATCAGTTATATACAATGTCAAAGACTTCAGAGAATCAAAGAGATAAAGATTATGCTTTCAGTAATGCATAAAATATTAGTATTCACTAAGGGACAACAAACACCAATGGGTAGTGCACCCCAAAAGATAGAGAAACCCTAAATTAAAGTCACAGTGATGCCCAAGCAAGAAACCCAACAAGCATTACCGATGAGCAAAATCACAAGCATTACTGACGAGAAGAACATCACAGTGATGCCCGATGGAAAGACAACCCCGATGGAGATGCTCAAGGAGAGCTAAAGTGTTGACTGAAGCTATCAAAGAGTTAAACATCGAAAGGGAATGAAGTTTAGAAATGAAAAAAGACTTAGCTATCAAGAGCTAAAGATAGAGTTAACTGGTTGTTAACATTGTTTTCATCGACAAGTTAAAGCCATAGATAAGTGAAAGATTTAAAGCAGTTTTATTCCAGTTGTCAAAGAGAAATCTATGGGATAAAAATGAAGTAAAGCTTTAAAGAAAGATTGGCTAGAATTGTGGATCACACCAAGAAAAATAAAGTCAAGAACTTAGAAATGGTGATATCATGTCTATAAAGAGACAATCTAATTCATTATGAATTAGGGGAGTGAATAGAGAAAGAAGATGTTGAAGAGAAACTGATGAAGAACAACTTCAATCAGACCTGATCAATCAAGCTGAAGAATAGAGATCATTCTATAGATACCAAGAAATAGAGAAGTACAACATCATTGATAAGAAAGAAGTTGAGCAAAGGTATTGAAAAGATACATTGATCTGAAAGGTATTATGAGCTTACAATAGATCTAAAAATATGCAAGTCTACAGTTGTATGTCTGAACAGATCATTTACTCTTTCAATTTAACCATTGGATCAGAAATTCTCTTAACCAAGTAGGAATTAACAATCCTTTCTATATTGAGATACATCCCAAGGAGTATCAAAAATTTTGATCATGAAGATAGCATGAGATGCCAGATACCAATTGACAAACTACACTAGGTTTGGTCATAAAAGGTAGTATAGAGATTCCAAATATCAAGTGAAAAACTATTCTATTTAAATCCTCTAACAAGGTCACACCTAACAGTGTGTTTGTAACCTTTAATAGGGTTGGCTCTACACCGAGCTCACTTTAGAAGAGTGAAAATTTTGGGTTACCAGTCCCAAGTGGTTTTTCCCTTAGCAGGTTTCCACGTTAAAAATACATGTGTCGATGTGTTTATGAGTCATTACTTTAGTGTTTTCATTACACATAAATAATATAGATTGATCAGTATAAACTAAGAAATTTACTATATTTCAGTAAATGAAAGACTGCTAATCGGTAAACAGTAAGAATAAGGTTTAACAATGAACTCCGAGCAGTAGTTATTTGAAGGCATTCATCTTGTAGGACTAGAGATAACTAGAGGCTTAATATTGTGGTAATAAGTTTTTGGGTTGATTTATTGGAATATTTTTGAGGCCACTGATTCAACCCCCCCCCCCCCNCTGATTCACCCCCCCCCCCCCCTCTTAGTTATTCTAACAATTGGTATCAGAGCTTGTGTGCTTAGAAAGGGATTTTAACAGCTCAAGCAAAAGATCACAAGATGAACAAATGAGATGTGCCCAAGTTGAATAAAGACAATTTTACATCATGGAAAAGCATAATAAGACTCCACCTATCACGTATTGGTAATGATTTTACTCAACACCTAGATAGTGAAGATGTGTTTCCTACAGGACCTCACACTCTTGAGAAATTAAGATAAAATCATGAGCATAATTGCATGAAGATAGAGCTTGCTTCCTCACTATCTGATGTTGAGTTTGAAGATGTCAAAACCTCTACCTCTGCAAAGCAAATGTGGGATAAATTGAAGCTAGTACATGAAGGAGATGCTAATGTACTAAGAGCCAAGGAAAAAATCCTAAGAAGGAGGTTTGATGACCTAAGGTTGAAAGAAGGAGAAAATATCACTCAATATAGCTGCAGAATCAAAGATGTAGTCAATGCTATCTGAGGAGTTGGAGGTGTACTTGAAAAAGAGACAGTGGTAAGTAAAATCCTAAGAACCTTACTGCCTGTATATTCTATTAGAGTATCTTCTATACAAGAAATGAGAGCAGTTGCAAACAATAATGTTACTCTAGATAGTCTGATTGGTAGACTGATTTCATTTGAAATGAATAACTTTGATAATAGTGTCTTACCATCTATAGAGTCTGCATTCAAATCTTCTTTGAAAATAAGTAATTCAAGTCATAAAAACACTATGAGGAATGATAGTGAAAGTGATAGTGATGACCAAGAATTTGATGAGATGAAAGCACTAACATCAAGAATATTGCAAAGAGGCAAAGGTAGATACAAAGGTAAATTACCACTTGTATGTTTTAATTGTAAAGAGGTTCGATACTTTGCTGCAAGATGTCCTAACAGAAGAAAAGATGACAGAAGTAATGGCAGAACTTATGAAAATAAGTTTGACCGAGGTGATAACTGAGATTACCGAAGCAACCAACAATCTAACAAAAGAGATACCCAAGACTACAAGGACAAAGGAAAGAAAGCTTGTTACATGGCTGAGAATAGAGCTGATGATACTAACACCGAATCTCATGAAGATATTGAGATGGTATTTGTAGCCATGAAGGATGATTCAAACAAAGAATAAAGGTATGTAGAGACTACACTCATATCTAAGGTTAGTAATAATAATGTCTGGATTATAGATAGTGGCTGCACTCACCACATGATAGGTGATAAACAAAAGTTTGAAACTTTTGAATACTATAATGTTGGATTAATAAGAATGGGTAATGACACACCTTGTCCAGTTGAAGTTAAAGGAACCATAATGTCGAATAACCTGATCAAATGTGAAAATGCTTACTGGGTAAAAAGGACTTAATTATAATATATTAAGTGTTTCACATCTGAATAACATAGGTCACCGAGTAGCATTTGAAAATAAGAAGGCAAAGATCTTTAATAAATCAGGAAGGTCAATCAGAACTGGTGAACAGACAAAAGGTACCATTTTCTATCTTGATGACATTAACACCACTTGTTTAATGGCTAGAAATGAAGACAAATAGTTGTGGCATAAAAGACTATGCCATGTGAATTTTTACAACATGATAAAGATAAGCAATAAAAGGAAAGTAAGAGGCTTACCGAGCATGTCAAAGCCTGAACATATCATGTGCAAGAATTGTCAAAAAGGTAAAATGACAAAGTCTAGTTTCAAGAGTAAATCCCATACATCTAATGCAATTCTATAATTAGTCCATACTGATTTATGTGGACCCATGAGGACAAACAGTTACTATGGTGATAGGTATTTCATTCTCTTTGTAGGTGATTATTCTAGAATGATGATAGTTATGTTCTCAAAAGATAAATCAGAAGCATTCAAGATGTTTAAATGGTATATGGCTATGGTAGAAAAACAAAGTGGTAAGGAATTGAAATGCTTAAGATCAGATAGAGGAGGGGAATTTATTTTAGATGAATTCACTAACTTCTGTCATGAGCATGGAATTAAAAGATAGGTTTCTGCACCAAGAACACCACAGCAAAATGGAATTGTTGAAAGAAGAAACAGATCCATTGTTGATTGTGCAAGAACACTGATGACTGAGAAAAGCATCACTCAAAATTTCTGGACGGAAGCTATCAGTACTACTATCTACACATTGAAAAGAGTACAATTGAACAAGGACACAAAGAAGACACCCTATGATCTATGGTATGGTTACACACCCAATGTAAGTTACTTCAGAATCTTTGGAAGTCAATGTTATATTTTGAAAGATGATAGAATTGGAAATCTTGACTCCAAAATTGATGAAGGTATCTTTCTAGGGTATTCCACCAAAAGTAAGGCTTATAAATGTCTTCACAAGTCCTCTAACAAGATCATTGAAAGTGCAAATATAAGAATAAATAAATTTGCATAGAATAATGATAAGGAAATAAGAAAAGAACTAGAAGACTACAACAGGTTTGTTTACACTAAAGAACCTAACACTCTGCCTAAGTAATAGTGTATCACTCCCAAGCAACAGAAAATTGCACCCGAGCATCAGGCTGTAATTACTAAAAATTAGGAGAATCCTCAAAATGATGTTCCGAGTGATGGAGATCAGAATGAAGGTCAAGATGATGATCAGAATGATGGACAACGATCTACACAAAAACTTGCCAAGTATGTCGGAAGACATCATCCACAAAATCAGATCATAGGAGACAAGAAGGTTGGAATGAGAACAAGAAGTAAGTCACTAAACACTAGATGTTTACTTTGTGATTTTGAGCCTAAATCTGTAAATATTGTAGTTGAAAATGAAGAATGGGTCAGTGTTATGAATGAAGAGATGGAACATATTAAGAAGAATAGCACATGGACATTACTACCGAGACCAGATGACAAGAATTTCATTGGTACCAAATGGATATTTAGAAACAAGTTGAATGAGAATGGAGAAGTCACAAGGAATTAAGAAAGATTAGTATACAAGGGGCATGCACAAGAAGAAGGTATTGACTATGGTGAAACCTTTGCACCTGTTGCTAGACTGGAAGGAGTTAGAATCTTACTTTCTTATGCTTCATTCAAAGCATTCAAGGTATACCAAATGGATGTCAAATATGCATTCCTAAATGGAATACTGGAAGAAGAAGTATACATTGAACAACCAGAAGGGATTGTTGATCCAGACAAGAGAAACATGGTATGTAGACTACATAAATCCTTGTATGGATTGAAACAAGGATCTAGATCTTGGTATGAAAGACTTCACTCCTATCTCATAAGCATCGAGTTTGTAAGAACAAGTGAAAATAGCAATCTGTACTTAAAAGAAGATATCGAGGGTAATATTCTTATTGCTGAAATATTTGTTGATGATATCATATTTGGGGGTAATGAAATGTTATGTAAATCCTTTGCTAATGAAATGAGAAAAGAGTTTGAAATGTCTATGTTTGGGGAGATCAAATTCTTTCTTGGTCTACAGATTCTTCAACAAGATGCAAGCATATATATCACTCAGTCCAAATACATCAAGGAAGTGCTGAAGATATTCAAGATGGAAGATTCCAAGCTAGTTGGAACACCTATCGAAACTGGATGTAAGCTGACAAAAGAAGACAAATAAATGAGGTAAATTAGACCCTATATAGATCAATGATTGGAAAACTAATGTATGTTGTTCATACTAGACTAGATATAGCACATGCAATTGGAATAGTTGCAAGATTCTCCGCTAATCCCAAAGAATCACACATGACTGTTGTCAAGAGAATTCTGAGATATCTAAAGAACACCGAGGACTATGGCTTATGGTATAAAAGAGAAGGTAAATTTGAGCTTCAAGTCTATACTAATGTTGATTGGGATAGAAACCTAGATGACCGAAAGAGAACAATTGGAGGATCATTCTTCATGGGTGACAAAATTGTCACATGGATCAGTAAGAAGAAAGGATGCATCTCACAACCTACTGCAGAAGAAGAATATGTGGTTACTACTACAAACTACTCTAATATTGCATGGATCAAAAAATTACTGGAAGGTATGAATATGAAGATTCTTGGACTAGTGATTATCTATTTTGATAATACCAGTGCAATAAACATATCAAAGAATCTAGTCATGCATGCTAAGACTAAGCATATTGCTATCAAGTATCACTATTTAAGAGAACAAGTGAAAGAAAAAGAAGTGATACTAGAATATGTTCAATCCAAGGAACAATTAGCTAACATATTTACAAAGCCATTATTGAAAGATACATTTGAGTACCTCAGAAAGAGGCTAGGGGTCCAACCGTTGTCTATTGGTCCGTAAGATGACTAGGAGGCTGCATCAGCTGACACATAATCAAAAGATCATTCATGTTGATGCAAGAACAAAGATGGAATGTAAAGATACATCTGTACACAACAAGGTACAAATATTCACCAAGCACCAGAGATAATTATGGCTAATACATAATTGTATTGCTGATGGATAGGGAAATTCAAGGAGTATATTATAAAAAGGTGAAAGGATATAACTTTGGCATAGTAAAATTTTACTTTAGCATTGTTGTCAAAGGGAGAGAGATTCTAAGGGAGAGATTATCATTATCAAAAGGGAGAGAAGTTCCTAAGAATTCAAAGGGAGAGATAATCATTAACAAAAGGGAGAGAATATCTAGAATATCCAAAGGGATAGATTACATATGAAATATCCATCATGACTATCACAAGGGAGAAACCTATAAGGGAGAGAAGTATCATGAGATGAATTATTGTTGTCAAAAGAAAAAGAGATGGTCAAGGAGAGGAACAGTCAAGGGAGAGCACATATCAAAAACAAAGATAGAAGCTGATATATCTATCCAGTAAAGGGATTGAAGATTGAAGAAGGCACTCTACAAGAAACAAATCTAATATATATGAGCTTACCGAGAGACAGACATTTGTATTGGTTATAGAACAAAAGATATGGGAGAGATTTATGATCTACAACTATTATATTTCATATGTATTAGAAATAATATAGTGTGATAATGCAGTGTGTTTCCATCAATGCCAAAGGGAGAGATTGATGAACCATAACTGATTGAATGTTTGAAGATGTTAAGTTGATCACTGAAATGCAGAAAGATAATGCAAGACATTAAATCAATTAATGGATTGTATTGTCATTGATGTCAAATTGATATAATCTAATTGGTTATATACAAAGTTTCAAATACTTTAGAGAATCAGAGAGATAAAGATTATGCTTTCAGTAATGCATAAAAGATCACTATTCACTAAGTGACAATAAACACCGACAGGTTGTGCACCCCAACGGATAGAGAAACCTGAAATTAAAGTCACAGTGATGCCCAAGAAAGAAACATGACAAGCATTACCAACGAGCAGAATCACAAGCATTACCGATGAGTAGAACTTCACAGTGATACTCGATGGACAGACAACCCCGACGGAGATGCTCGAGGAGAACTGAAGTGTTGAATGAAACTATCAAAGAGTTAAACACCAAAAGGGATTGAAGTTCAGAAATGAAAAAAGACTTAGCTGGCAAGAGCTAAAGATAGAGTTAAGTGGTTGTTAACATTTTTTTCATCGACAAGTTAAAGCCAGAGATAAGTGAAATATTTAAAGCAGTTTTATTCCAGTTGTCAAAGAGAAATCTATGGGATAAAACTGAAGTAAATCTTTAAAACAAGATTGGCTAGAATTGAAGATCACGCCAAGAACAAGAAAGTTGAGAACTTAGAAATGGTGATATCATGTCTATAAAGAGACAATATAATTCATTATGAATTAGGGGAGTGAATAGAGAAAGAAGATGTTGAAGAGAAATTGATGAACAACAACTTCAATCAGACATGATCAATCAAGCTGAAGAACAGAGCTAATTCTGCAGACACCGAGAAAAAAAGAAGCACAACATCACTAAGCAGAAAGAAGTGGAGAAAATTTATTGAAAACATACATTGCTCAGAAAGGTATTATGAGTTTACAATAGTGATGCAAGAGCTAGGCTATGACAAGGAAATTTAGACACTTAGATCTTCTCAACTCTCCCAAAGGGGTCTTCACACACCAACCCACTGAACCTAGGTCTTACACCTTTAATAAAAGTTCACAACACAATCACAAAACTCCAACAACATCTTGACAAGAATACAAACTAGATTCAATATGTGCAATGTATCTCAACAATTCATTCTTATGCAATCAACATCCAAAATTGATCCATAAGACCTATAGTGACAACTCTGAGTTGTAGGGGTTAGGACAAGTTTAAAAAGGACCTATTAAGCCAAATAAGACATGTTACCACCATTAAGAAATTCTAGGGTAACCTTGAGAGGTCTGTTCCACAACCAAGCCCTCAATTCCTAGTAGTCGTGCATAGAATTTTAATTGGACACAACTTCCATACTTCACACTGGACCCAAGGAACTAATTAGAGTTTTTAGTACCCTTTATGGATTACTACCAATCCCTAAACCCAAGGGTTATGGAGTGAAAAGGAACAGGCTTGAACACAACAAAAATAAAATAGGCCTAATTGACAATTAGGTCTCCATTAACAAAGGAAGTACCCCAATTCCTTAAGGAAGAATGAAACCAAGACTTGGACATTATAGGAAATTAGTTACTTTTTATTGATTCAAAGAGAAAAATTACATCATGATTGCTTTCCACCTGCCTAAAATGGATATGAAAGCTTTCCCCAATGGTTACAACCATATTTCAAACCATATGTCCATTGGGAAAGTCATTTAGACTTTACAAACAAAAAGATGTAAATGTTGTCAAAGTTGCTTGACAACTTTTGACAACATTTGCAAAGTTGCAAAAAAGATGAAATCTTGATGTAGAGGGTGAACCTAAGGTTCCTAACTGACTTAAAACAACCTAAGAATGTGAAATACCTAAATCCTAAACTCTAGGGAACCCTTGACCAATGGTTGACCAAGTGGCTTATTAATGCCAATCTTGGAACCAGGCCTTACAATTGGGTCAATGAACTAAAGATGAAACCCTTAGGACTTAGGAATCCTCAAGACCCCCTATGAGTCACATTTTGATGAGGTATTCATGTTGTTTCAGTGGGTGCTCCTGCACCATACTCCCCATGAGTTTTAGAACTCAAGTTCCCACTTGAGTCAAGTTGATCAGTGGAAGTGCCATGGTGCTTAATCTAGTCTTCAGTCATCCATGTAGCATCAATGTTGGGGAGGCATTTCCACTTCACAATGTACTGCATATATATTTTTAACCTGGTCTGTTTGAGGACTTTGGATCCCAAATTTTTCTCCAATTGAACTGGTTGGCTAGGAGGTAGATTTGTCACAACATCTGAAGTATCTGAAGGACCTGAGTTGTTGGAAGTACCTGTATCATTACAAGCTACATCACCTTTATAAGATGTTAGATCAACAATGTTAAAAATTGGAGAAATAAATAAGGTAGGGGGAAGAGTTATTTCATAGGCATTTTCTCCCATTTTGTGCAAACTTGTGCATGGGCCAACTCTCTCCATGTGGAGTTTGGAGTATCTTCCCTTTGGTAACCTCTCTTTCCTAAGGTATGCCAGAACCTTATCCCCAATCTAGAAATGAACTTCTTTTCTCCATTTATATGCCTTCTCCTTGTACTTTTGAGTTGTCTGCATTAGTTTGGTTTTTACTTTATGTTGAACTTGGGCAGTGAGTTCTGCTAGTTCTTCACCCTAAGCACCAACCTTAAAGTCTAAATGTACATCAATTAGATCCAATGGGCCTCTTGGGTGCAAACCATAGACTGTGTGGAAAGGTTTTTTTCCAGTAGATCTATTGAGAGAATCATTAAATGCAAATTCTTCTTATGGGAGGATAACATCCCAACTCTGGTTGTGCTACTTAGTGAGACATCTGAGAAGGTTCCCCAATGATCTATTCACCACTTTTGTTTGGCCATCAATTTGTGGGTGATATGCAGAGCTATAGGTTAAGTTTTTCCCCAATTTCTTGTGGAGTGTGAGCCAAAAATTTCCTTGGAACTTAACATCCATGTCTGATACTATTGTCTTTGGTAGTCCATGAATCCTAACAACTTCTTTGAAGAAGAGGTGAGCAATGTGGGAGGCATCATTTGTACTTTTGCAAGGGACAAAATGCACCATCTTACTGAACCTATCTACAATCAAAAAGACACTGTCAAATCCATGTTTACTTCTAGGAAGGCCCATTACAAAATCCATGGAGATTGACTCCCAAGGCATATTAGGAATTGGAAAAGGTTGGTATAATCCCTTATTAGTAGATACACCCTCAGCTTATTGACAAATAGTGCATGCTTCCACAAATTTCTTGATATCACTAGCCATCTTAGGCCAAAAGAAACTCCTCTTGATCTGGTCTGTGGTCTTATCTATGCCAAAGTGACCACCCATGCCACCATAATGTTTCTCTTTGATGATGTTCAGTCTCATAGAACACCTACAATGCAAAGTTGGGAACCTTTGAACAAGAGGTCATTCTGAATGAGAAATTCAGAGAACTCAGTGTGATATTTGCCTACAAGTTGATAACACACCTTTAATGCCTCTCTAAAATCTGGATCACCTGCATGTAGATACTTTAGAGAATCAATCCCAATGCTTTGTAATTGCACTTCTTCAACCAAAACAACCCTTCAACTAAGGGCATCAGCAACCTTGTTTGCTTGACCTTTCTTGTGCTTCAATGTGAATGTGTATGCCTACAATTGTTCCACCCACTTTATATGTTTGACACTTAGTTTTTCCAGAGAATTTAGAAAACTTAATGCATGGTTGTTAGTATAGACAATAAATTATTTTGGTAAAAGGTAGTGTCTCCATTTTTTAAGGGCCTGCACCACTGCATACAATTAAAGGTCATATGTTGAGTATCTTTTCTTAGAATCATTTAGTTTTTCAGAGAAGAAAGCTATGGGCTTCCCTTGTTGGCTTAAGATAGCACCAATGGCTAGGTTACGAGCATTTGTCTCCACACTAAACACCTTCCTAAAATCAAGTAAGGTCAAGATAGGATATTGAGAAACCATGTTCTTCAAGTAATCAAAAGCATTGTTAGATTCATTTTTCCAAGCAAACTTAATTTTCTTACCACCCTTGATGGTGTCTAGCATGGGAGCACATACATGACTGAAGTTCTTTATAAAATTTATGTAAAAAGTAGCAAGACCATGAAAGCTCCTTACCTCACCTTGATTTCTTGGAGTGGGCCAATTGACAATGGCCTCCACCTTACTAGGATCCATTTTTAATGTTCCCTTTGAGATAACAAACTGTTGGCAAGTTGAATCTCAGGGAGAATATGACTTATTTTGTGTTGTCATTATGGCAACAAAGTCATAGAAAAGTTTTCACAGAAAACTTTGAAGAACAAAATGGCTAAGTATGGAAGACAGAACAGAACAGAGATATGCAATCGATCAAAACACCAGCACACATGTGTACGATCAAATTAGGCTATGTGCATTCATACATAAGATCCATGATATGTGAATATGTTAAGTCTATACACACATGGTACAGAATAACAGTACGAAGAAGTTACAGAAAGATTAAGTGCACTAACAGCTCAGAAAATAGAGTATGAAGCCGACTACAGTTTTTGATTTAGCGTATAATATTTTGTTGTGTAAAGGCCAAGTGCCTATTGTAATAAGTTTTTTATTATGTATTAAACATTATTTTAAACATGCTTAAGCCAATTTTTTTGGAAGCATTGTGAATGTTGTTTTTGGGCCGACTAAGTTCTTGTTTTTGGTCATGTCTATTCAGGCATGAACATGTATATATGTGTAGACACGTAAATTTGACTAGGTGTATCTTAAACATCAAATTTATAAATCTCAGCCAATTGCCCCAAATCTCATCAAAATGCATTAAAATGGATCAAAATCAAATCAAATGGACATTTATCAAGCAAAGTGGACA
>MU224411.1:1050351-1060492 GCA_018584345.1 Thuja plicata | reverse complement strand
ATCTTTGAGCATTTGAGCTAGATTAGAGCATGTTTATCAATTTTTCTCATTCTAGGATTGTCCTTGAGAGAGATTAAGGCTGAGAGCTCTCTTAACAAAGCTTAGATAGAGAACCATGAGATGTCATAGATTTAACTTCAATTCTTAAATTAAATTGTATTTTCTTTCCATAGAGTTGTTGTTATTTATCCTAATTTCATGAAGGTGTAATCTCACACACACAATATGACAAGTAAAGTTGTATTAGAAAGCGTTGAAGAAACATGCAGAGAAGAGATATAGAAGAATAGTATAGAGATGTCAGCATGAGATAGAGCTCTTTAAGAGATTAAGAGCATTAGCACATAAACAGAACTGATCAGATAATTATGTTATATACAGCAGTTCACTTTTTGGATATAGTGTATATCTATTATCAAGAAGGTTGTAGCCTTCATCTTATTGAGTAGTGAGCTCTGGCAGTGAGCCAACCACCTCTAACAGGGTTTTGTAAAGAGTCCTAACAGGGTCATTGTACTTGCATTGTAAAGACTGTTTCTAACAAGGCAAAGGAACCTTAACAAGTTCATTATACTAGTACAATCATTTGTGGGTACTAATTCCCACCGGGGTTTTCCTCTGATCAAGGTTTCCCCATAAATATATGTTGTGTTATGTGTTATTATGTTATGCTTCATATATTGTCTATTTGATTTATGTTCAAATTGCTAAAATAGAATAATTAGTTAAACACTGATTCACCCGCCCCCCCTCTCTCAGTGTTTCCAACAATTGGTATCAGAGATTTGGTCCTCTGAAAGAAATTTTAACCACTTGAGGAGATCATGGATTCAGTAGAAGCAAAACATCTGAAAAAGAATCTTGAAGCAACCCTTGAGGATCTTGACAGATCTGAAAAAGATAAATGAAGAGAACATGTCTTTGAAAGACAAGATTGAATATCTTAATGAACAACTTACAGATAGCTTAATAGCTATTGAAGAACAGACCAAAGAAAATAAATAATTAGATGATGAACTTATGCAAGCAAACATGAAAATATTGGAATTAAAAAATATCAAGAAAAAGATAGAATTTGAATCAACAGAAGCAAAAGACAAGATTGATAAACTACACACAAATTATGATCTAATTCAATCACAACTTTATGCACAGAAGTTAAAAGGTGATACTACTAGTGTTGGATACAGTGTAGCTCAAATTGAAATCAATTCAATGCAAGAAAGAAAGAAAGAAAGCATAAGAGACATCTACTGAAGCAAAGAAAATTGAGAATCTTGCATAGGCTAAAACAGAACCACCTAAAGATGAACTCAAGCAAGTTAACATAACATGTTATGCTTGTAACATGCATGGACACTTGGCAAGAGATTATAAAGAGGTAAGACCTTTTAATGGTTATTGTTACTCTTGTAATAAGTTTGGTCACATGGCTATTCATTGCAGAACAAGTCAAAGAAATCAGTCACAACATAACCAAATAAATATGACTCAATAAAATTAGAGAAATCAACCTCAAAAGAACCTTCAAAACATTACATGTCAGATATGTAATTACAATGGACACATAGACAAGCAGTGTAGCATAATGAATAATAGCATTAGACCTCCTATCATTTGTCACTCATGTGGAAAAGTTGGACATATCTCAAGGTTTTGCAGGTCAAGAGCACACAAACAAGAGAATCCTAAAAAGTCAGGAGAAGTTAAATTTGTAAAAGCTAAAGAAGATGCAGATAAAATTTGGGTTGAAGTAAAGAAGGATAATGAAGAGAACAAGGTAGTAGATGCATCCTTAGTGGACGCACCTTCTACTTCTGGTTAGTTGACCCTCGTGGTCTTAGGGGGATCTATTCTAGCTTTGAACCCCTACATGGCTGGTATATTCACCTCTGAGTATGCACCTATGAATTCATACATTTGGTGACGAAATGAGGATGTATGCATATATGCATAGTCTGAACTTGAACAAAAGTAAAGATTGAAATTATCTATGTAAACCACTTTATGACAACAAGCATTAAATGCAATAATCTTTTATATAAGTTTGTAAAAGATCTTCAAACCCCACTTTGCATTCGAGATTGAGCATTCAGAGAGCACATGAGTATTGAGCATCACAGCACTATAGGTTAAGGAATTGATTGGTTTGTGAACGGATTAAGGATTGAAATGGAACCCTAGCAGTTGCGTCATTTTAGAATCATCGTGAAACCCTATTTAATTAAGCAACAAGTAATTATGGAAACCCCTGCTATATTTGACATTGCTGAAAGGAAAAGATTCATGTTCAAGAAGCATCCATTCAAGTCTATATTAGATGATGTTGAATGAGCATTTTTTAAGAATCCACTAGGAGTCATACATATAGAAGACATTCGTGCATATATATATTGCAAGAAGGAAACAATTGGAGATAATAGATTGCTACTCTTATGGCTTCAATGATGAAACTGGATTATTCATTCAAAGATAAATACGCGCATCTCAATGATAACCCTATCTTTCATTATTCTAATGCGCACGAGTTCTATGAGCCAGAATGGGTTAAATTCCTACTAAGAAGGATACATGATGACCTATATTGGATTGGTGAATTTCATGTCTACATTACAGCAGACCTAATTAATGATATGACTAGACTTCCTAAGACTAGACCAGTTCTTCCCACTGGTAAGGATGTTAAGAAGCAGGTTGAACAAGCATGCTTATCTAGGAGTGATAGGCACGAAATGACTGTTGATCCCATTGAGGTGGATGACATCAAACTGGTCACTATGATTCTAGGTTATAAGTTCCAGCATGCAAGTAGACTGAATAGTGTATCTACAGCAACTGTCCTGGAAGCAATAAAAATGGTGAAGGACAATACACAGTACAATTTATGTGAAATATTGCATGCACAACTGATTGACAACATTAGAGTTGTAAATCATGACAAGAGAAAAATATTTAGATTTGGCTCTTTGATCATCTATCTCTACTTCCACATTGTTGGTAAAGTTTCCAATATTTACCTAGACAAGAGTAAACCCACTATGTCTCACATATCACTAAAGGCTACATCAGAAAGTAGCGTGAAAGATTCTATGGACATGGAGATCAAAACATTCAGGATCAAGATGCAGAAAAGTTTTAGGATACCAGAGAAGATAGTTAAGAAATACAAAGACACCATATGCTTCATGGTGGAAACTGATTGTACTTGCATGGAGGAAGTTGAGCCTAGAACAAAATGGATTCACCCTCTCGGATGTGAAGTTGAAGAACATGTTATGGAAGGTTATGCACAAGTTCTCCTATCTATTCCCAAGGATCCTAATGAACCTAGATGGGGTACTTACAGAGAAAAGACAAATCAAGTTGATTTTGTCCTATACAGTGTAGACAATAAAATAAAGGCATCAAGGATCACATCTAACATCCAAAGAGTTCATGGTGTTAAACAAGAAGACCTAGACAAAGCTAGGGAAGCTAAGATTGCAAAAGAACTTGAGAAAAGTGCTCGAGAGGTGAAAATTGAAAAATCTGATGATATGCCCAAAAAGAAGAAGAAGAAATCTGATGAAGGTACATCTGCGCCATCAACTACCATTGATCTAGAATCCTCTCCACCTTCTATACCAAGTAAGATGTCTAGGAGGAAGAAACAAGTTCCCACAAGTCATCCATCCTCAAGGACCACAAGGAGCAAGGTAAAGAACACTCAAGCCCCTCCTGAGGTAGGATTCAGACCTAGTCTAACAGTTCTAAAGAACAGAATTGTTAACGAAGGAAGACTAGAATCTATCAAAAATGTATATGATAAGTACCAAGAGATAGACAAATCAGAAATTCACTCTATGATTATCTCTCACATGATCAAGTTTAAGAGGACAGTATTGGAACTCAAAACAGTCATACCAAACAAAGTATGGAACATACTTGATGTATTGAAAAGGCAAGCAATTAAAGAGGATATGAGGATTAGAGAAGAAACATTAGACAGTCTTCTCCCTATTTTCTCACATGATGAGAAAGTCATTCTATTGGATTTAGTAAAGCCTCATCTCAGAACCAAAACAAGAGTTCTCCATATCATGAACAAAGAATATGAGCTGGTTGGTGAAGAGACTCAGAAAGCATTTGAGCAGGTATTTCTGGATAGACACATGTATCCATCAATGGTGCCTACAGTAAAAGCAACTCCAACTCATCCCAAATAGAACAAAGAACCAGTTATTCAAAAGGCACATATGATAGGTCCACAGGATTCAACACCCATTGTTTCAATAGCTTCTGATACAGCCAAAGATTCAGAAGAAACTATTGTGATTGATGATGTTAAGATATCTATGACCACTTCTGACAATGACATGGACAAAGTTGAAAAAGCACTTGTCAGCACTGAAGAGACAAAGAAGGTATGCACTAATGACACATCCTTACAACAAGATGAAGTTCCCTCTAAAGAATCAAAATATTTGAATAATGAGGAAGACAATCAAACTAATGAAACATCGGCTATGGAGATCCCTGTGAAGAGTGAATATGTGGATACCAGTTAGAATGTAATACATACTCCATCCATCAAAGCATCATTTTTGTCAAGTTTGACCCCTGATTCAGCAAATTTAGATGCTTGGGAAGAAGAAAATTTGATTAAGATCAGTGTGCTAGCCATGGTGAAAGCTAAAGAAAAACAAGTCATGAGAAACCCTCTCTTTCTGGAGACAGTGAACATTCTAAATGACTTAGTGCTAGAAGATAAGAAAATGGATAAGATTCAGTAAGTTGATGATGTTGACAACATCTTGACAAGCTTCAAATCACATTTCACAAGTTTAGCAGACTCTGCCACTAAAATTGCAGAAGTTGAGTACAAGAAGGGAAGATTAGATGAATTGACAAATAATTTCTCTTTATATCTGAACTCATTCAAGATTGGTCAAGAAATCTTGAAAGAACTAGCAGCGAAAGCTAGAAATGTAATAGCAAACTGCATGGACAGAGTGAAATTCACCTCAGAGAACATCAAAAAGATTGAGGAAGCTGACATCTTGGTTGAAAGTGTTAGGAAATCAATTGAATCATCCTCGAAAGATATTAATGTATGCAACAATATCTATCAAGGGCAACTAGACAAGATTGAAAAGGCTAAGTTGGAGATCATCAAGATAAGAACTGGGCAGACTCAACTAAGAAATGCACTTGTGCCCTCACTGGTTATTCTAAATGAGAACATAAAACAGATAGATGCAACCATTTCTACATACAATCAAGGACCTAGCATGGATCTGACAAAGATGGAGAAGCTTACATATGCCTTGTGCACCCATCTTCAGACAGTTGATGCACTGAAGGCATTCTGGCAGCAAGAGATCAAAAATCTACAGATTGCTTATCTAGATGTATATTCAAAGTAAGTACTCAAGGACTATAATTTTGACATCTTTTTCATTAATTTCAAAGGGGGAGTAATGTATATAAGGAGTATGTGTATATGTTATATATAGAAGTTTGAATAAAAAAGGATATTATACATTTTTTTGGGTGTTAGTCAAAGTTTGAGTAACTTGGCCACATTCCTTTGTTGCCATTAATGAAAAAGGGGGAGATTGTTGGCAAGTTGACTTTCAGGGAGAATATGACTTATTTTGTGTTTTCATTATGGAAACAAATTCATACAAAAGTTTTGACAGCAAACTTTGAAGAACAAAATGGCTAAGTATGGAAGACAGAACAGAACAGAGATATGCAGTCGATCAGAGCACCAGCGCACGTGCGTACGATCGAATCAGACTATGTGAATTCATACATAAGATCCATGATATGTGAATATGTTAATTCTATACACGCATGGTATGGAATAACAGTACGGAGAAGTTACAGAAAGATTAAGTGCACTAGCAGCTCAGAAAATAGAGTATGAAGCCGACTACAGTTTTTGATTTAGCGTATAATATTTTTTTGTGTAAAGGCCAAGTGCCTATTGTAATAAGTTTGTTATTATGTATTAAACATTATTGTAAACACGCTTAAGCCAATTTTTTTGGAAGCATTGTAAATGTTGTTTTTGGGTCAACTAAGTTCTTGTTTTTGGTCACGTCTATTCAAGCATGAACATGTATATATGACAAGTAAATTTGTATTAGAAAGTGTTGAAGAAACATGCAGAGAAGAGATATAGAAGAAAAGTATAGAGATGTTAGCATGAGATAGATCTCTTTAAGAGATTAAGAGCATCAACACATAAACGAAACTGATCAGACAATTGTGTCATATACAACAGTTCACTTTTTGGATATAGTGTATATCTATTATCAAGAAGGTTGTAGCCTTCATCTTATTGAGCAGTGAGCTCTGGCAGTGAGCCAACCACCTCTAACAGGGTTTTGTAAAGACTCCTAACAGGGTCACTGCACTTTCATTATAAAGACAGCTTCTAATAGGGCAAAGGAACCTTAACAAGTTCATTATACTAGTACAATCATTTGTGGGTACTAATTCCCACTGGGGTTTTCCTTTGATCAAGGTTTCCCCATAAACATATTTGGTGTTATGTTTTATTAAGTTATGCTTCATATATTGTCTATTTGATTTATGTTGAAATTGCTAAAATAGAATAATTAGTTAAACACTGATTCACCCCCCCCCCCTCTTAGTGTTTCCAACACAAACCCCAAAAAGGTAAGTTCCCTTTGCATGAAGGTACATTTCTCCAAGTTGATGATGAGCTTGTGGCCATGAAGTCTCTTTATCACTTGATCCAAATGGTTTAGGTGTTCTTCTCTATTGCTACTAAAAATCAATATATCATCAAGGTAGATAACAACAAATTTTCCAATGTAATCAATGAAAATTTCATTCATGAGCCTCGTGAATGTGCTTGGGTCATTGCTTATCCCAAATGACATTACAAGCCATTCAAATAACCCCTCAGTAGTTTTGAATTCAATCTTCCATTCGTCTCCTGTCCTGATTTTTATTTGATGGTATCCTAATTTTTATTTGATGGTATCCTGATTTTAAGTCTATTTTGGAAAAGTAACAAGCAGTCCCAAGTTGATCAAGAAGGTCTTCACTTCTTGGGATGGGGAATCTATACCTAATTGTTATTTTTTTATATCCCTTTTTTTAGTGCATAGCCTCCATGTTCCATCCTTTTTAGGTTCCAAAATAGAAGGAACTGCACAAGGACTGAGACTTTTTTGTATTAGGCCTTTGGCTAGCTATTTCTTGGACTTGTTTAGAAATCTCTGCATTCTGACTTGGAGTCATCTTATAGGGTTCCTTGTTTGGTATTGAGGAGCCTGGTATGAGATCAATTTGATGAGTGATATCTCTAAGGGGTGGGAGGGAAGAGGGTAGATCATCTGTAGTAACATCACTGTATTTGTTTAGAAACTCCTTGACCTCTATTGGTATGGGTGCTATCTTAGCCAATTCTCCCTTCTCCGTAGGCTTCATGATCAGTATGAAACTTTCCTCTTCTGATTCTTTTAATATTTTTTACCATTTATTTCTCCCCTATCATGATTACAGTGGGTTCCTTCTTTGATTTTTTATCAGGCAGTGGCTTCATAGTAAAGGTTTTTCCATCCTTAATGATAGTGTAGGTGTTTCTCCTATAGCTATACATGGCATCCATGTCATATTTCCATGGTCTCCCAAGTAGAAGATGGCAAGCATCCATCTCTACAACATTATACAAAACCTTATCCTTGAAATCTCTTAGAGAAAATTCTACCATAGCCTATTGAGTGACTAGTGTTTGTTATCCTTTGGTGAGCCAAGAAACATTATAAGGGAAAGGATGTGGTGTTCTCTTTAATTCTAACTTCTGTACCATTTCCTTAGAAATCAAATTCTCTGTTGAACCAGAGTCTATCAAAAAGTTACATACCTTTCCTTGACACCTGATTCTTGTTCTGAAAAGGTTCTTTCTTTGGGGTGGCTCTTGAGTGTGTGGTACTTGCAAGAAGGCTTGTCTCATCAACAGGATTGTTCCTTCTTCAGCTTCAAATTCTTGATTGTCTTCTTGTACCAACTCTGCTCTTCTATCACCTTGGTTTTCGTTCCTCTTCTTAGGTCATCACCCTGCATGGTGGCCTAACTGATTGTAGTTGAAACACCTTAGGGTTTCATTTGTTCTTCCCCTACCCCTACCAAAAGGTCTCCTTCCTCTGAAGCCTCCTCTGTTACTTGACTCTCCTTGGTCTCTTCCTCCTTGATTCTGCTCCATGGGTTTGTATTGCTTGACTACCCTCTACCCCATGTATTTCCCCTTCCTCTAAAAATTTTTGTAGGGTTGTTGTTACCTCTACCCCTAGAACCTTGATCTTGTCTTCTTTTGAATTTGTCTTCAACTTTAAGTGCTAACTGGAAGCATTGTTGGACTGTAGTTGGAGAGCACAAACTCAACTCATCCTAGATATTTATAATTAATCCTTGCATGTATCTTGCAAGCTTAACACTTTCTGGCTCTACCAACTTAGATTTCATGGAGATCTTACAAAACCCTGAGACATCAAATTTATTTTTGTCTCAAACTCTGTCTTTTCTTATGAATTTGCACTTCATAATCTTCTGGCACATAGGCCTCCTTCACTAGGGCCACCATCTTCTTCCATGTGCCCACTAGATTCTTATCCATCTTCACCCTCTTTTCTTGAGTGAAGTTCCACCAAGTTAGGGTTGACCCCTTTAACTTGGACTTTTCTATTTTCACCTTTTGGTGATCTGGTATCTCCTCATAGTAAAAAAAACTAGTGAGTGCATCCATCCAGTCCATGACTTCTTCTGCATCCATCTTTCCATTGTAGATAGGTAGATCAAGCTTAGTGTCCATGGTCCTCCTCTCCATAGACCTCAAAGTCTTCACAAGTAGCCTCTGGTCTGCAGGGATCTCCTCTTCCTCGTACAAAGGGGCTTCTTCATCACTCCCCTCCTCTTTCACTCTAGAGTTACCACCACTTCTCTTGACTTGTTCCTTAAGCATTTCCATCTCCTGCCTCATCCATTTCCTCTCTACATCATGCTCCTTTACTACTCTCAGTAATTTTGCATTGGACATCCTATTAGGAAGTTCACTTTCTTCTCCACCATCAGCCATGGTTGCAACTTGAATCAGTCCAAAGATCCTTAAGATGCTCTAATATCACTTGATGCAAGAGCTAGGCTATGACAAGGAAATTTAGATAGTTATATCTTCTCAACTCTCCCAAAGGGGTCTTCACACACCAACCCATTGAACCTAGGTCTTACACCTTTAAGAAAATTTCACAACACAGTCACAAAACTCCAACAACATCTTGAAAAGAATACAAAATAGATTCAATATGTGCAATGTATCTCAACAATTCATTCTTATGCAATCAACATCCAAAATTGATCCATAAAACCTATAGTGACAACTCTGAGCTGTATGGGTTAATCCAAGTTTACAAAGGTCCTATTAAGCCAAATAAGACATGTTCCCACCATTAAGAAAGTCTAGGGTAACCTTGAGAGGTCTGTTCCACAACCAAGCCCTCAATTCCTAGTAGCCTTGCACAGAAGGTTAATTGGACATAAATTCCATAATTCACACTGGACCCAAGGAACTAATCATATTTTTGAGTACCCTTTATGGATTGGGGTTCTGGAGTGAAAAGGAACAAGCTTGAACACCACAAAATCAGACAGGCCTAATTGATAATTAGGTCTCCATGTAACACCCCAAAATTGGCATCTTGCAACCCCAACCAATTTTGTTGCATTTGTCGTTCTTCTAAATCATCAAAGTCTTATTGTACTAGGCAAATTCTGAGTTTTCACCGACTCTACTCGACCTGAGTGTCAAATGCAGAAAATCATAAATCTGTATTAATCATACTTCACATTTAATTCCTAAATATCTATTTGGCTAAACAAATCCTATGATCGAATTAATTTAATTAATAAAGTCCTAGCACTTTAATTAAATTAAATTCACCCTCTTTAGCTGAGACACATAAAAAGGAATTAAATAATATTTAATTATTAAATATATACCCTCTTTTCAAATATTTGAATTTAATATTCAGATAATTGAGAAAAATCAATTATGAGGTCATATTTATTTAATTAATTGAATATTCTCTCAAAAAGCTTTCTTCTATTCAGAAATAGAAACTATGAA
>MU224411.1:1019501-1046027 GCA_018584345.1 Thuja plicata | reverse complement strand
TTGAAATCATGTAGCATTCATGTTTAGGTGATCATTCATGTTTCAATTTCTAGCATAATCTTTGCATTGCATAGCATTTATCATGGTTAAAAATCCTTCATTCTTAGATGGTCCATAGTTGTGAGGCCCTCGTCCTGAGAGCAAATTTCAAAACTCCATCTAGATAGAAGGCAACAGGTCGAATCACGCAGACAGTCAGGATGAATAACTCATATTCAGTCTTGGCTGTACCTGGTAAAGAAGGACTATGTTGAAGTGTGTGGTTGATTTAGAAGGCCAAAATCAACTCATACACTCCATTAACAAAGGAAGTACCCCAAACCTTAAGGAAGGATGAAACCAAGACTTGGACTGCACTTGGGATGGTCCCAAACTACTCCAAATTCATTTACAAGGTCTGACTCAACCCCAATCTCAAGGAAGTCACTGCTGCACTATTCTGGTTTTTAGTCGCCACATAGAGATACCGACCATTCTTCACTTAGAACATGCTCCAACACTGGTTTCCCTACAAACAAAATTCAAATTCATATATTCCACATGTACAACTCTCATTCTGCCAAGGATCAAAATTTTCCAAGGGTGGACATGAGAGGAAAATGATAATTAGTGAGGAAACCCTAGTTTTGGAGGGTTTTAGACCAGTGCATAGAGAAAATGCTCTAACTTACAAACTAGAGAACTTCAATACTTGAAATCAAATTAAAATGAAAGATAACTCAATGCTTCTTACTCCCCAATTGTATTCATGTCCTAGTTTGTCTGTACAAATCCGTACCCAAAGTTGCAAGTCGACTATTACAGGAAAATTAGTTATTTTTATTGATTCAAAGAACAAAATTACATCATGATTGCTTTCCAACCACCTGAAAGGGATATTAAAGCTTTCCCAAATGGTTAAAACCATATTTCAAACCATATGTCTGTTGGGGAAGTCATTTAGACTTTACAAACAAAAAGACGTAAATGTTGTCAAAGTTGCTTGACAACTTTTGACAAGATTTTGATAACATTTGCAAAGTTGCTCAAAAGATGAAATCTTGATGCAAAGGGTGAACCTAAGGATCCTAACTAACTTTAAACAACCTAAGAACATAAAATACCCAAATCCTAAACTCTATGGACCCCTTGACCAATGGTTTACCAAGTGGCTTATGAATGTCAATCTTGGAACCAGGCCTTACAATTGGGTCAATGAACTAAAGACGAAACCCTTAGGACTTAGGTATCCTCAAGACCCCCTAGAAGTCACATTTTGATGAGGTTTTCATGTTTTTGAATTGGGTTCTCCTGCACCAAATATATCTAAAAATCTGCAAGTCTATAGTTGTATATGTGAACAGATCATTTATTGTTTCAATTTAACAATTGGATCATAAAGTTTCTTAACCAAGCATGACTTAACAATCCTTTATATATTGAGATACATCCAAAGGAGTATCAAAAATTTTGATCATGAAGATAGCATGAGATGTCAGATACCAATTGACAAACAACACTAGGTTTGGTCATAAAAGGTAGCATAGAGATGCCAGATATCAAGTGACAAACTATTCTATTTAAATCCTCTTACAAGGACACACCTAACAATGTGTTTGTAACCTTTAACAGGGTTGGCTCTTCACCTAGATCACTTCAAAAGAGTGAAAATTTTGGGTTACCAGTCCCAAGTGTTTTTCCCTTAACAGGGTTTCCACATTAAAAATCCATGTGTCAATGTGTTTATGAGTCATTACTTTAGTGTTTTGCATTACACATAACTAATATGGATTGATCGGTATACATTAAGCAATTTACTGTATTTCGGTAAATGAAAGAATTTTAATTGGTAAACAGTAAGAATAAGGTTTAACAGTGAACTTTGAGCAGTATTTATTTTTTAATATTATTTGAAGGCATTCATCTTGTAGTTCTAAAGATAACTAGAGGCTTATTATTGTGGTACTAATTTTTTGTGTTGATTTATTGGAATATTGTTTAGGCCACTGACTCACCCCCCCCCCCCCCNGACCCCCCCCCCCCCCCCCCTTTCAGTTATTATAACAAATTTAAAGGATGAATTCAATTGGAAATTAAGAAGTATTGTTTCACTCTCATTTTTCTTTTGGTTTGAAGTCTTGAAGTGCCTTGGATCGAAAGTAAGTGAATTATCTTTGTGCACTGGTTTGAAACCCTCCTGAACTAGTGTTTCCTCTATAATTTTTGTTTTCCTCTCATGTCCACCCTTGTAAAATCCTAATCATTGGTGGAATGAGAGGTTTGTATGTTTCCTTAATGATTTTGGATTTGTCTTGCATGGAATCAAGTGTTGGTTCATGTTTCAGATGAAGTAAGGTCGACATCTCTATGTGGCGACTAGAGACCAGAATGGTGAAACAATGGTAGTTGAGATTTGGAGTTCAAAAAAACCTTGTAATTGAACCTAGAGTTGTTTTGGATCATGACAAGTGCAATCCAATATTTTGATTTATCCTCCCATCACTATTTGGGGTACTTCCTTCATTAAAAGTGACCTAATTGCGAACTAGGCATGTCTAACCTTATTGTGGTTGAGTTTGTTCCTTTCAACTTCAGAACCCTTGGCCTTGGGAAGTGGTGGTATTCCATAAAGGGTACTCAAAAATGTACTTATTTCCTTTGTTCTAGAGTAAAGTTTTGGATTTATGCCCATTTAACCCTGTGATTAGAGCTACTAGGAATTGAAGGCTTGTTTATGGGAAAGACACCTGAAGGATACCTTGAACTTTCTTAATTGTTGGAACATTTCCTATTGGACCTAATAATACCTTTGGAAACTTGGTTCAACCCCTATAATGTGATATTTTCATCTTTGCCTTATAAATCAATCAGATATTGGTTGTATAAGGAGTAGTATTGTTGTATTACATCACACATCTTGAACCAAGTATTGTGTTCATGTCAAGATGGTGTTAGGAGTTTGTGAAAGTGTTGTGACCCTTTTGTAAAGTTTAAATTCTAGGCTTGGTGGGTTAGTGTGTCTAGAACCCCTTTGGGAAGGTGTTGAAGGACAAGGTGTCCAACTTCCTTGTGATACCCTAGCACTTGCATCAATAGACTTTACAAGCATTAAACATCTGGGTTTGGAATACCTTCTTCATCATAAAGACACCAAATTTCTGCCAATAGACATAACCTCCCTATAAAATATCACCATCAACATTTATAGAATCCAATGGCCTATCAAACCTCAGATTTATAGATTTTTTGCATGGTGGATCATATGGGAAATTGTCCAATTTATTACCAAACCATTGATAGTGAGGGTTTTAAGGCTATTTTGAAAGAATTTTTCAAACTACCTTCATCCTCCAAAAGATCCAACCACTTCTAAAATGAAGTAAAATCATCATTATTAATATCTCTATAGGTTTGGGGTCAAGATGAATCAATACCAATCCAATGCAAACTTCTCATAAAAAAAAAAGTATAAGCATGTTACAAAAATCAGAATTTTATTAAATTTTCCTCTTTCCAAGCACAACCATTCACTATGTTGATTCATCCTTGATCAAAAGAGGATTTTTAGACCTTGGATATGTTTGTCTCAATTTTTATCTACCAATTTTTAAACCAATTCGTCATTGGGGAACAAAGTTGCAACTTTTTGCACAAAATTGCAAAAGTTGTCATAGCAACTTTTGAGCAATTTTGACAATTTTTTCATTTTTCAACCAAATGTCTCCCTATAAACCCACAACTTCTTAAAAATTCAAAATATGGCCTAAAACCATGAATTACACCATTTTATTCACATTTTGGCAACTTTAGAGATGTAGACCACAGTTGACGCACTCAGAACCTAGTTGGCATAAAGGTGACAAAATGGAAGAATGACCTAACAGAGTTGTGTGTTCTTCATGGGTAAGGACCGCCACCACCAATTCATCTAGTAGGTAATTATTACCCAATTCATGACCTATTTTTGGATCCCCACTCGTCGAACGCTCGGTGTCATACCCTATCAACAGTGTCCCTTAGGTGCCATAGGTGCACAAAAGTGACAAACTTTCTCTTAACATGAGGCACCTACATATGAACCATATGAAGTTGTAGGAGAATGAGAGGCTCCTCTAAAATATCCTATCTCATATTTTCAAGAGTCTAAGTATTTTTTTTAGGGCAATAATTTTTCTGTTGATGCAAAAATTGTCAAAGGTATTCTATGGAAAGGTGCAAGGTAGCCCAAACCTCTGTCCATTCTTCATGGGCATGAAAGACCACCAAAAATTCATCTAGTTGGGATGGTTTACCCAAGGCATGTTCCATTTTCATTTCCCCACTCGCTGGAACACTCGGCGCCATACCCTACCAGTAGTGTCCCTTAGGTGCCCTAAGTGCACAAAAGTGACAAAATTTGATAGGGTATTTCTCTCAATCAAGGACACCTATGTATGAACTATCTAAATTTGTAGGACCACAAGAGGCCCCTCTAAAATATCCTATCTCATATTTTCAAGAGTCCAAGTAGTTTTTTAGCGAAATGATTTTTCTGTTAGTGTAAAAATTGTTAGAGGTATTCAATGGAAAGGTGCAAGGTAGCCCAAATCTATATCCATTATTCATGGGAATGATCCTTTTTTGGCTCCCTACTCATCAGACACTCAGCACCATACCCTACCAACAGTGTCCCTTAGGTGCCCTAAGTGCACAAAAGTGACGAGCTTTATCGAGGTATATCTCCCAATCTAGGGCACCTACGTATGAAATGTCTAAAGTTGTAGGACCACGAGAGACCCCTCTACAATATTCTATCTCAATTTTTTAAAGTTCCAAGTGGTTTTTCTAGGGCAGCAATTTTTCATTCGATGCAAAAGAGTCAGAGGCATTGAATAGGTCTGATTTTATTTTCTCTTTATGGTCACAACCAATCATCCTTGAAGAAAAACTATTGGATTGAGCATTCAATGTACTATTGTGCAAGTTTGACCATTTAAATCAACAGATTATAAGAGCTCTAAAATATAAAAAATTTGGGATACAAAATGGAGACATTATAAGAGGTTCATCAACACGTTAGTAGGAAATTCTATTGGAAGTTATTACTCTCTCATTTGAATTCAAAAAAATAAATGTAATACTCCATCGACAAAGTCATCAATACAATAAAAATAGTAGATACTCGTGTCTCTTTATGTTTGTTGGTGTCCTCATGTACAAATACATTGTATATAATCAATACAGCTCATCTTTATTCTTACACACATGTCTCACATACAAATACATCATATATCATTGATATGTAACCATATTATGTACATAGATACATTAATAATATCAAACATCCTAGACACACAACTATTACCTTTGGGTATGATATTTTTTCTCTTTAATGTATACCTCCAACCACTGGTACTCTCTATGACACCTACATTGCAATAGTGTACAAAATATTAGTATTAGAGAAATAATACTAACTAAATGGTGAGACAAATAATTAAAGTAAGAAATACACCATAGCATGGAAAGGAATCTCATACGTCCATCATATTTGTAATCCCTGCATTTCAAAGGCATAAGAAGAGTAAGTTTATTGAGAACACAAAAATTTTATAAAGAGAAAAATATTATGAACATAATGAACAAAATAAACCAAAGAAAATGATGAGCCTATGCACAATGAAATTTACCATCATTTTCTATGAGCTAATCAAGTGTGCCTGAATCTTCTATATCTATCATTATTGTATCTAACTACACTTAAAATCCATGAGAGAACCAAGTTTATTGACCAAACAATGAAGAGGCAAAGTGCAATTAATGTAATGAATTTAAGTATAACGAACATAATAAACCTTGCAGTGAGTTGGTATTACCCAGTGAAGTTTTCCTGAAGGTTCATCTCTATGCTTAAGGGTTTCCAATATTGCTTCATGATCAACGGTATTAATAGTCCAAAGTTCTTTTTCTTTGGCTTTCCTTGATGCTTCAACAACTTAAGATTTTTTGCTATAACAAGGTGTGAGTACATGAGAATGGTTTTGTACTTCTCATAGTCTTCAAGTGAAGGTATGCCATTCTTTATAATCATGTATGTCCGTAGCCATGTTCCTACAACAACAACTGAACCAGTAGGATACGTAAACCCATCATCATCTATCATTTATTATGAAATATTTTGATTTCCTTGTACACAACGTGCTAGCTAGTAATTCGATCCCTCATCATTCCCCTACAGTGCAACCAATGCAAAAACATGTCATGGTTATAGAAGACCTGAAATATTGTCGTACTCAACTAAACGTTCCATATCATCATTTCTCAAGGATATTGTGAGAGATAAAGGAGTTAGATACTGTGGAACCCATACATCCACCCACTCACTTGAATCACACTAATCCCAATCACACTGAAAACACATGGGACAAAAACAAGCCAACTCTTGTGTCCAAATGGTCCAGGTACTTGCATCTGAGATTCAAAATGAATGCATCCTTGAAGAATCTCTAACTGTTTGCCAATATAATCTATCCCCTATTGTTCCCACATCAACCAACCAAAATAATCTGTGCACTACTAATCAAGAGTCCGACACTGTGAAAATGTTAAACTACACCAATCAACAATAGAATGAGCATCACAAAGTTTTGCACCTAAAATCCTCAATTTCTCCTTAACTAGAGCTCTCTTCACACACACATACACTTGCTCCATCATGTTCCCCTTTCCCATTCCTGGCCTAAAAAAATTCCAAATGTGAGGTACACCCCTCTCTATATGCATTCTACTCAACCAATAAAACATACGAGCATTATTGAATTGACCAGTGTAGTTATCTTACCAAATCAGATGTCTATCCATAGTAATATCATTTTGCTGCAAGAACTCAAAAAAATCTCAAAACAATATTAAACATACTCAAAAGAGTGGGATCTATCATCTCTCATATAAAAATGGTACTCCTTAATTATATTTTGGTCATGTTCTGTACTATCAGGGGAATGTTTATATGTTATGTGGACAAAAATAGCAATTTGAATGGAATTATAATATTGAGCTTGCAACTCATTTTGTGGCTGCAATGTCTAGTTCTCCACAAATTCAACCACTAATATAATAGTGCCAATCAGGAAAGATTCCTTACACATCCTAAATTATTGATCCAACCACTGAGACCTATGACTATTCCTTGCATACTTGTAAAAAATATTTTTCTTGAAATCTGAAACAAAATCAGCAACACTACATTATTTTGTAACCAACTCACATCTAGAGCCTTCACCTCCACTCTTCAACGTATATTTGACCGTCTCATATATCTTTTTTTGAAAAATTGTCTTTCCAAAATTGTGTTCGTTTCCTTCATGAAAGCATGAAACAAACTTCAACAAGCCACCACATTGTGAGCACTTGTCATTTAAGCAATCATTTCTATAGAAGAAACAATCATCATCTCTAGGACATAAAAAATGTCAAGTCTCTTAATGATTTTGGAAGATGAATTGCACCACAATCTTACAACATTTCACTAGTTTGCAAATAATAATGAATGTGGGGTAATAGTTCATGGTGCATTGAAAACTCCACATGATATTTTCAACAAGTATTTTGAATCTTAAGTGGTACACACAAAAAATGGCTTAAGGGATTCAAAATCCCTTTGTGATATTTGCAATGTTGGATGTGCCTCACAAAATATTTTGAACAACATTGTTTGACTGACTTCCAAATAATGTTTAGGATGTGGTGTGCAGTCTTGATCACCAATTCTTAACTTCAAGACATCCTTCACATTTTGTAACACTCTTGAATTAGAGTGCCAAAATAGTTGAATTTCATCCTTCACACTATATGTTAGCTTCTTATCAAAACATGGAAGCCTCCCACTATAAGTCCATGTATCATTTTGAAGAGGATCATCAAGTATTTCTCTTTGTGCAAGTGCTCTATCCAAATTTTAATGATTAATGTTCAATTCAACACAAGTTTGTCTCATAAAGTGAGCCTTTCTCAAATGATGAATTACTAAGGAGGTTGTATTAACCCTCTGAGCAGCTCTCTTATTTTTTTCCATTCTTGTCTTCCCAATAGAATTGAGAGCACTAAAAAGATTTCTCACAATAATTAAATTTCTCTCAATTTTCTTGTTTAAATGAATCTTCAATTTTTCTAGTATAGGTCTCATCTTTTGCATCTTTAACATTTACACAAAAATTTTGCATTGCTCGGTCAGTCTCTTCTTGCTCAAAATTTAATTAAAATGTCTTGAAGCCCACAACCAAATGGTACTTTCTAATTTATTGCCTTCAACATTTCTCATAATGTTCTCATCAATTTCAAGTAACCATTTTGGTATTTTTGAATGTCTTGGATTTTAAGTTTGTCTTTCTTCCTCATAAGGTACTTCATTTCTCATATAATTTGGAAATGTATAATGTTCATTTGGTACTTGTGCAACATTTTCATTCCCCGCCACTATATTTATAGTCCCCATCTCTACATTTTTATTCTCCATCTCTACATTTTCAATTTGAATCCCTAGATTCTCATTCCCAATGTCTACATTTTAATTCTACAACTCTACCTTTCATTTTCAAACATTTCATTCTCATTTTCAAAATTATTCTCATCACTTTCAAATCAATGCTACCTTCACTAATATTCAACATACCTTTTCATAGGGATAATATAGGTTCTACTCACCATCTTGTCTTCCTTGAATCATTCTCGAGCACATCTACTCTGAAAAAAAAAATTCACAATAGGTTCCTTCTCTAGGACTCTCAACCAATAAATATGATACTCCACTAGTCTTTAAGCTTTCCACACAAGTTGCTTATCAACTCACCCTATGTCTGTCCTATTCTTTCCAATTTTCCAAGACTCTCTTGCAGCAGTGAAAAAGGTCTCCAACCTTGTCAAATTTTCTAATCTCCAATCCATAACTTGTAGTTATTTTAGTCTATTAGGCCTTAAGTCTCTAGTACGTCTAATTTTAGGGTTTTTGAGTTCTTACTCTCAAATTTGGAAAACAACCCCTTGAACAAATCACCATTTTGAACACCCATTTGGAAGACCTAAAATATTTTATAGGTCTTTTCTCTTCAATCCTCTATACAATGCCCAAACCCTAAACAACCTATAGAGGTCTAATTGCTTCCTTAAATTTCTTCTTCAACTCAAAACAATATTAGATGGATTCAGATGAACTCCATCTTGTGTCTATGCTTAACTCTGATTCCCTTACAACCTTATAACTCCATGCATTGTATTTCCCAATCTAAGAAACAAATTCTGCAACACAAAAATCCCTAATTGGGATTTCACTACGCTCACCTAGGACATGCCACCAAAAGGAAAATAATTTACATATCCTCCACTCAAAGACCTCCAATCTTCATGAAGATTCCATGGTGGAGTTTCAACTTGGAAGCATTCTATTACCAAGACCCCTTAATTGCCAGAGAATACAGTTTTGGATCTTGATTTTTATTGAAACAACCAAACTATACAAAAATAAAACTATAGAGAACACATAGGAATAAAATAACCCTATATAACTATTTACAATGCAAATAAACCAATTTCAATCCATGGTATCCGATTTGCTTAGATTGCAACCTTACTGTGCATAAATTCTCAGAAAATTGTCAACTATTTTGTTAGAGAAAAATCATACAAAAGGCTTCCAACCTTTGTATAGTTCCTTGAGAGGTCTTATATATTCCTCCTCTAGATTTTTCAATTCATTTTGTGTTCCATTAAATACCTTGGCACAAAAATTCACTATGCTAACCAAATGTTGTCAAGCAACTTTCAAAAGTTGCTCTAACAACTTTTTGCAACTTTCACAACTTTGCTACCTCCAATACATTGACCCAATCTATGGGTGTATAATGAATTATTTAGCCTCCCCAAACATTTTTATCACTAAAATATCACATCCTAACCCCTATGAACTCACTTTACATGGTGTGCTCAAATTTTGGCCTATGTGCCCATTGAGCAATTGACAATTTTGACAAAGTTAGTTACAAACAATAACAAACTACTTTAAAATCCATCCTAACCAACCTAATGGACTCCTAACCCTTATTCCTCACATAACCTTCACAAGTTCTTACAAGCCAAAATTTGAGGTCATATCACTTACCCCTAGGTGCTCCTGCACCACCTTGTCTCCTCTTTTGATGATTTTCCCTATCTCTTTCTCTATATGCTTCTTTTTCTTCAATTTTCAGCTTTCTCTTTCATTTATGTTTTTGATTACTGATACTCCCCATTGTGAACAAGAAGTTTATGAATATGATTTATAATCAATAATTTTTGAAAAAGATAGTCTGAAAAGGTTTATTTTGTCTGCAACTATCTCATAACCCGTGACTCTCGGATGAAAGATGGATGTAGGGACAGAGAATAACAGTATGTCCCACTAGCCCTTTTGTGTGTTGAACATATCGAGTATCTGATATGTATTGGGTACTTGATACCTATCGTATACCCAATCTTAATGGGTATGAAAATTTCCCTCACTTTAGCCTGTCACCAAGAATTTGGCGTTGGTGCCATTGGTTTGGGTATCGGGTATATGTTATATATTACGTATCCAAAATGGAGAAAATGAAAAATTTACAAGAGAGAGAGAGAGAGAGAGAGAATCTTAGGGGTTGTAAGAGGTCCTAAGACATAATAATGTGTTTTATGACCCAAGCGTAAGACCCCTTAATGTGTACTAGGACCCCTAATATGTATTCTTAGGGTTCCTAAGAGGTACTAAGGTGTCTTAATAAGTCCTAAGACCCATTAATGTGTCCTACAACCCCTTATGACCCCTTAAAAAGAATAAGAGTACATCTTAGGGATCATAAGGGGTATTACGGGGTCCTCAAAGATCCAACATAAGAAAGAGAAATGACCCCAAAATAGGTCACATGTTACCCAAAGACAGATCCAACATTAACTACGTGACCAAAATTAAATGCATATGTTGGCCCCAAAGAACCAACAAAGAAAACCCACTCGATGAAACAGGAAACATAAAACCACCGAGCACACTGAGACAGGTCGGTAAAGCCATGCCAAAAATAGTAACTGAGTGTGCTCGGTGAAGAAATAATAGAACATTCAATCGAGAACACCAAATAATTTACCGAGCAGTTTGTCGAGCGTCTCTAACAAGATACCGAGCAATAAACAACATATTTTTGGTTGATCTAGGATTTCCAAGAACCCAAGATGCTCCTGCATCAGACACCTGGGGTTAAAAGAAATGAATCTCTCAATCATGAGTCAGGTATGACCTAAGCTAAATCCAATTCAGATTGAGAAATCCAAGTCAGATTGAGAAATCCAAGTAGAATCTTCAACCAGTATGTTCTTCCATTTTACCAAGTATTCCATTTAATCATTTTCTCTTGTGCTTCTACCGATTCTATGTTCCAAAAAATTTTCAACTTCTTCTATCTTTTTGTTAGGATAATCACTGGAAACTGTCACTTCTTCATTGGGTTCATGATACTCATACAAATATTAAATAATGAATATAGGTGATATATCCATGTCCTCGAGTAACTCTACTTCATAAGAATTTCCACTGTCAAACTTCCTTAATATCTTGCAAGGACCAAACTTCTTCATCTTCAATTTACCATATGTTCCAATAGGAAATCTGCCTTTCTTCAAATGAACCATCACTTCATTTTCAACTTCAAATTATTTATGTCTTCTTGATCTATTTGTACTATCCTTATATTTCTGATTACTTTATTCTATTTCACTTCCTCATGCAATGAATTCATAAACTCAGCAAACTCTTCTCCTTCAACACTTTTCTTCTCTTCTAGAACAATATCTCTTAAGTCTGATATACCTCTCAATTGTATGCCAGTAACAATCTGAAAGGGTGTCTTGCCAATACTCCTATTTACTAAATTATTATATGCAAACTCTGCTTGTGTTAACATCAAATCCCAATTACTTGGTTTATCTCCAATTAAGCATCTCAACAAATTACCCAAACTCCTATTTACAACCTTTGTTTGTCCATCAATCTGTGGATGAAATGTAGAACTCCTATTTCAACTTGATGTCTAGATTTTTACAAAGAGTCTTCCAAAAATAGCCAACAAACTTACTGTCTCAGTCAGAGATGATACTCCTTGTTAATCCATGCAATCTGACAATCTCTTTGAAGAAAATATCTTCTATATGCACTGCATCTGTTGTTTTTCTACATGGTATGAAATGTTTCATCTTGGAAAATATATCCACAACCACAAATATGGAATCATTACCTCTTACTTTCCTCAGTAAGCCAAGAACAAAATCCATGCTGATATCACTCCAAGGTTTCTCAGGAATAGAAATCGGTGTATACAAACCATTATTTTGACTTACTCTTTTTGCAACTTGACAAACTCCACAACTCTTCACAAATTTATGAACATCCTTATACAACTGAGGCCAAAAATACCTTTCCTTGAGAAAACTCAATGTCTTATCAATACCAAAATGTCTAGCCAAACCACTACTATGTTTTTTCTTTATTAAATTGATTCTCATTGATCCTCTCAGTATACATAGTTGAATACCTTTAAAAAACATATCTTATTGAATGAAATAGTCTTCAAATCTACTCGGTTGGTCTGAAATAGGTGCTCTGCACATTCTCCACTACTTAGAAAAATCAGGGTCAGTTTCATACAAATTCTTCATATCATCAAAACCAAGAATCTCAATTCTCATTTCAATAAAGAAAGATCTTCTTCTCAATGCATCAACAACTTGGTTGGATAGTCCACTCTTATGCTTGATTACAAATGTAAAATTATACAAATCCTCTACCCATTTCATATGTCTCTAATTCATCTTAGTCTAACTACCCAAATACTGTAGAGCCTTATGATCAGTATACAACACAAATTCACTCGGCATTGAATAATGTCTCCATTTCTTCAAAGCTTAAACAATAGCGTAGAATTCTCGATCATAGAAAAAATATTTTTATTTTGCATCATTCAACTTTTCACTAAAGAAAGCAACATGTTTACCTTCTTGAGTCAACACAGCTCCTATTGCACTACCACTTGCATCACATTCAACTTGGAATACCTTATTGAAATCAGGTAGGGCTAACACAGGTAATTCAACAACCTTTTGTTTCAAAGGCTCAAAACTCTTATCAGCTCCAAGTGTCCATTTGAATTCTCTTTTGTCTCCTCTCATTGTCTCAGTCATAGCATTACAAATAGAACTAAAATTTGTGATAAACTTCCTGTAAAAACTTACCAATCCATGAAATGATCTTACCTCACTCACATTCTCACATGTAGGCCAATCAAGTATAGCTTTAACCTTCTCGGGATCCATTTTCAAACCATCAGCTGAAATTACAAAACCTAAGTACACAAGCTCTTCTCTCATGAAGGAACAATTTTTAAAATTAATCAGCAACTTTTCCTCTTTCAATCTATGCAATACCTGTCTAATGTGCAACAAATTTTCTTCTCTAGTCTTACTGAATATCATAATGTCATCCAATTACACAATTACAAATTTACCCAAAAATTTCTTTAAAACCGCAATCATGAGCCTCATAAAAGTACTTGGTGCATTAGTTAAACAAAAGGGCATAACCAACCACTCATACAAACCTTATTTTATTTTGAAATAAGTCTTCCATTTATCACCTTCTCTTATTATGATCTAATGATATCCACTCTTCAAATCAATGTTGGTAAAATATTTTTCTCCACTTAAATAATCCATTATATCATCCATCCTTGCTATAGGAAATCTATACTTAACTATGATCTTGTTGATTTCTCTTGAATCAGTACACATTCTCCATTCTCCATTCTTCTTAGGTGCCAATACTAATAGTATTGCACATGGACTCAAACTTTCTCTAATTAAACCCTTCTACAATAACTCATGAATTTTTCGATTGAGTTCTTCATTCTCAGTTGGTGTCAGTCAGTGTGGTGCCTTGTTTGGAAAACTAGCTTTAGGAATTAGATCCATATAATGACTAATGTCTCTCATCGGTGGTAAACCATCAGGTACATTATCTGAAATGATTTCTTTGTTCTCAGTGAGGAACTTCTCAACCTCCTTAGGAGTTTAATCTTTTGTATTCTCACTTGGTTTGTTAGGAATCAAAGCATAACAAACATCATTCTTCTTCAAATCTTTAACAAAATGCCTACCTTCCATCAACCAAAATTTCATAGATGTGCATATTCCACTACTAGATTCTTCAGCCAAAGGTAACAAGATTTTATTCTTTCCATCTACCCAAATAGTATATTTGTTCACTCTTCCATCATGTATAGCATGTCTATTGTATTTCCAAGGTCTACCCAACAAAATATGTCAACAATCCATAGGCATAATATCACACAACACCATATCATAATACTTTCCAATCTTTAGATTCACAAAAAATTGTTCACGTACCATCAGTGTGTATTCATCCTTGAGCCATGATATATGATAGGGCTTAGGGTGCTTCAATCTTTCTAACTGAAACTTTGCAACCATCTCCTCAGATGCCAGATTCTCTAAACTTCCATTATCAACAATCACTTTCAAAACTTTGTATGCAACTTTGCATCTGGTTTTGAACAAACTATTTCTTATAGGATATTTCTCATTATTCTCACTCCATAGTAGTCTTCTGACCATCATTTTTCCTTCCTTTTCAGGCTCATTTGATGAATCTTATTGTACCAAAGCAACCCTTCTACCACCACCCTTCTTGCTTGCATGTTTTCACTCAAATGACCTATGTCCTTCTCCACAATTATATCAAGTTCCTTGGAACCCTCTTCTTCTCTAACCACCTCAATAGGAATTACCTCTACCTCTGAATGAATTTCCACCCTTACACTCAGTCTTACCCTTGTCTTGATCTATTTTGTCTTGATCATATCTGCCATTGTCTCCATTAGTTCTACCTCTTCCTTGAGAGAATATACTACCTCTACCGCTTTGCCTTTGTTCATGTCTTCTGTTCAATTTATCTTCAGTTTTCCAACTGATAAGCCTCCTCAATGATTTCCATCTTTACCAAACTAATCTCTTCTTGAATCGAATTCCTAAAGCCATTCAGGTATCTTGCAATTCTTTCCACCTCATCTTCAGTATGTCCATATCTGATATCTAACCTATAAAATTCCTTGGTGTCATCCTTTATCGAGCTATCTTTCTGTCTCAAACCTTATGTTTTCCTAACTAGGTTAATATGATAATCACAAGGTAGAAACTTGTCTTTCAACTTATTTATCATTTTATTCCATACCTTGATCTTTTCTTTACCCTTCTTCTTTTGATCCAATTGTAGGTGCTCCCACCATAAGGATGCATGACCTTTCAATTTCATGCTTTCAATATTTACATTTTTCTCCTCTGCTATTTTTTCATATTCAAAGTATTTCTCCATCTCAGTTATCCAATCTATCAATTGATCATAATCCAACTTTCCACTATACTCAAAAGGATTAAACTAAGGTGTGGACTTAAAAATTGTCAATGCCTTCAAGAATATTTCTTCACCTTGATTCATTACAGGCTCTGGTGTGGCTTCTTCCTACACTTCTTCAATTTCATCATCACTAGCATCCTCAATATGTCTTCCTTTGCGTTGGGATATCTCAACAACATCCAATCTAGCAGAAATCTATCTTAACATATCAGCTAAGCCTAGATCTACATCATACCTTCCTTGAACCATCTTGAAACCCTATTCAATTGTAGGTCAAATTGGAATATGCTACCCCACAACAATAATCAACTAGGATTTACAAGAGGAACTTCTTATCTAACCTTCGCTCTGATACCACTTGGCATAAGGAGGGTTAGACAACCAAGGCCAAAGGCACTCCCGGCTACCAAACCAACTTGCAGAACACAACTCGGAAGCTAAAACATAGAGAAAGAGAAAGGAATCCAGATATATTTATTCACTTCATCAAACTTCATACATGTTGAGATGTAAGGCCTTCCCGGTTACCGCCAATACAATCAGAAAATGTATTACAGAAGAGTCCTCATACATGCGAGATCCATAAACCCTAGACCTCCAAGCTATTAATAACGTAACATTATCTCTAACTTCCTCTAATGATGATGATGATGCCCTAAACTAAGAACATGACAATATATTTATACAAACAACCACCGAAAGTGGTCAGCCTCAAAGATCCAACATAGGAAAGAGCAATGACCCCAAAATAGGTCCACACATTCCCCAAAGATAGATCCAATATTAACTACATGACCAAAAATAAATATAGATGTCAGCCCCAAAGAACTAAGAAATAAAACCCACTCGGTGAAATAGGAAACTGAAAACCATCGAGCACACCAAGATAGGTCGGTAAAGCCATGCCATAAATAATAACCGAGTGTGGTCAGTGAAGAAACAACATAACATTCAAACGAGCACACCAAAGAAGTTATCGAGTAGTTTATCAAGCATCTCCAACAAGATACCGAGAAATAAAAAACATATTTTTGGTTGATCCAGGATTGCCAAGAACCCAAGATGCTCCTGCATCAGTTGTGATGTTGTCATTGATTTAACCTTAGTGTTTGTTGGTTGATAGTGTGCCTGTTATACTGATTTATGTTCAAGAGGTTGAATCCAGAACTGTGGTAATCATTGGTGTGTGTGATCATAAAGGAAGACTATGTGATGTCTCTAGATACTATATCTATGACCACACAAGTTTATCTTATGTTTTGTGTGACTTATGTTTGAATGAACGTGATGCAGAGGGGTAGGATGGGTTGGACAAATAGATGAACCTTGAGATGTTTAGACACCAATTCTATTAGCCCAAAAGCTACCCAAGCACCTCTGACTGATAAACCACCTTCCAAGGGACCAAGGGTGATTTACTTAATCTAATTAGAATGGTTTCAAATGGATAGAATTGGTTGTGAAGTCTATAACCACACCCAACACTCCAAACTCTTCAAACTACCCTATTAGGCCTAGAGCTTCTACTAGCCCTAAAATGACCTGAATTGGCCAAAATAATCTGCAAAAAAATTATATTTCTAGACACCCTTTATCCCACTCCTCAACATATCAAAACCTTTCAATAGGTTACTTTTAACCAACCCACTCAAATCTTTGACTATACCTTGTCAACAAGCCTAAAAGTGTCACTTTTACAAAGGAACTATTTACAAAACTCCACTCCAAGTTCCCAAACCCTGGATAGACTTAGAAAATGTCTTCAATTATAATATTATCAACTCACTTAGACCCTATGATCTCTGCAAATACCAAATCCCCAATTTGGCTTCCCAAAACCCTTAAAATTAGGGCTTCTTCAATGTCCCTTCTCCAATCACTTCTCCACCCAAAAAATAATGGATTCATCTTTAATATGACATGCCAAAATACTTCCAAATATTAAACATACCCCTTATTAAGCAAATTTTCTCGTTGCTACACCTTAGCACACAATTTCATTGGTTTTTCCCAAACTATCACAGTGATCACCTATTTCCTACACCTTTAACTACACATTATCATGTTAGAATGTATAATACATTCTACATAGGGTACATTCCATGAAAATCAATGGTTAACATTCATGTAATGATTGTATTCCTTTCAAACAACCAAATTGTTATAAGAAAATAGTGAACTTTAAATGACTGTCAGCACAAATTGTATGAAATAGTAAACAAAATGAATCTCACAAAATTCACAAATGTTTCCAACAGAGATATAAGTATTCTTAATGCCTTAGAAACATATATGAATCAATATGGAACTTCAAATAATGTAAAGAAACATCAAAATTAAATAATTACAATATTTTTATTGGAAATCTCTTTTACAGTCCGTACATAGGGTACTCATCTATCGTAAATTGATCATTTCCATCCTTATAGGCCTCTTACCCAATGAACTCAACCAGTTTGGATTGCTTATATGGATTATTAATGGATAAACCATCCTAAAACTATTTCCCTCCAAAACACTAGTTAGTCATTTCTTTTCAAATATTTAAATTTTCAAATCTTATTTTATTGTATTTGTTTATCTAAAACTTACTCAACCTATTCCATTTTGATTTCATTGGATCATTTATGATTCCTAAACTCCTATAGACCATATTTAGACTCTTAGGATGCTATTGACCCACTTACAAGACATTTTGGTCCTAAGGTCCTTACCAGGACCTTCAGGACATTTGTTCATTACAATGTTTTTGTCATTACAATATGCCATAATTGGCTTCAACACATCATAATTGGCCATATTGGTCTTAAATGGCTTCGTATCCTCTTGATGACTCCTTGGTACCTTCATGTTTTTTTTTTTTCCTCCTAGGTTCCCCTGAACCATACTCCCCAAGAATGAAACAATTATTGTCCCAAGAATGATTCCACTCCCTCCATGTATTAGTCTGATCTTGTCTTGTCACCAATATCTACTTAGGGATGAGATAATCCCAAAATGTCAATTTCTTTCTTCCCTTCCAACCCGCATTCACATTCCAAAATTTTTTATAAATAAAACATGTCTTTGGATGTCCTTGTCTAGGACATTTTTTCTTGTATTGGGACTGTACTCCTGCCCCCATCTTCTTCATATGTTGCCTCTACAACTTCTCAACTTATCCATCTTTCACCTACTCAACAATAGGACAACTTATATTCCCCACTGCACATTGTAAGTCCCAAAGCCCTTCATCATTAGGATTGTGATCCCTCTTATACTATTGCAATCCAGTATCTATCTTCCAACCAATATCATGCTTGCTTTAACCCTGCACATTCTCAAAGATCTGATCTCCAAAACACATTATAATGTTCTCCCTGTCCCTACAAAGCAAAGGTTGCAAATTATACCTTTCACTACCCTTATACACAATGTTTTTTTTTGAATAACCATCATGGATGGTTCTCCTAGTATATTTCCATGGTCTTCATGAGATTACATGTCCACAAGTCATCTCTATGGCGTTGCACAAAACAATGTCCTTATATGCACCAATTGAAAAATCAATGTAAACCTGCTCCTTACCCAAAAGATTATGTTCTTTACTAACCCATGTTGCATATTATAAATTAGTAAGATGAAAAGTCTTCAAATTTAACTTGTTTACAACCTCATAAGCAACTAAGTTACTATGTGCACCAGAATCAATGATGAGTTTGCATACCTTACTCTTACTCAAGAAATTTGTTCTGAATATACTCACTTGTGGTGCTTGTTGTACTGGCTTTCCTTTTTCCATTAGAATTCATTCCCCTACCTATGAATAAGCCGTTATAGATTCATTATTCTCTTCTTGTTGTTGTATGAGATGTGTTCTCCTTTCTTTGTTTTGATATGGTTCATTCCACTTAGGAAACCTAAATGATTGATGCCCCACCTCATTACAATGGAAACATTTACCTGTGAAGATACCACTTCCTCTTCCTCCTCCAAATCTTCCACGTCTATGGTTGTATCCTCCTCTTTGTTTTGATGTAACGTCTTTTCCCTTATCCTTGTCATTGCTGCTCCAAAAATCAGGATTCGTCCTTCCACCTCTTCCTCTCATGGCTCCACCTATATTTCTTCTTTGTATCTCATTCTTCCTCTTCAAATTTGACAACATTCTCCAAGGTTTCTTGGCACATTCAACCCTATCTAATCATGAATGTTGTATCTTATTCTATTGATGTATTTAGCCACATTCTCATCTTCATCTTCAAATCCTCCCCTAATGCTTAGGGTGTGAAATTTATCAGTGCAGGACATAATATCCATGTCCCTTTGCTTCAAATTATGCCTTCTCATCTTTATTTGTATTTCCAAATCTGATGGCAAGAACTGACTCTTCACCATTGTCTTCATCCTCTCCTAACTTTTAATTGTGTTCAATCCCCTTGCTATCCTTTCATTCTAAATGTTGATCCACCATGTACAGGATATTCCCCTTAACCTTGCTTTGGCCAACTTCACTTTCTTATTCTCTTCTACATCCTCAAGATTAAAATAGTTCTCTAGTACTTCTACCCATCCAAGCACTTCTTCAGTATCCATCTTACCTTGGTAGATTGGAAAATCTACATGACTCTTTCCGCCATTACTTTGTACTACCTTGATTAGTCTTATAAATATCCTCTCCGCAGGATCATTTTCTTCCCTATGACCCCTATTTACTTGTCCCTCGTTATATTCTTCTTCTCCCTCATTGTTCTCCTCATGAACCTCTTCTCTCCTAGGTTCTTTCCTCTCCTTTTCCAGTGCTTCTATCCTCTCCAAGAACTAAATTATTTCCCTTCTCATCTGTCTCTCTTCCATTTCCCCTTCTTCCTCCAACTCTATCTTCTCTCTTTCTTTTTCCTCACGTGTTGCCCTTAATTCCTCCATTTATCTTGTCATTTGATTCTTAGGTGCCATGTCTAAACTTGTAACTCCTTCCTTCTCAATTATCTACTTGATAATGCTCTGATAGCACCTGATGCAGAGGGGTAGGATGGATTGGACAAATAGATGAACCTTGGGATGTTTAGACACCAATACTATTAGCCCAAAAGCCACCCAAGCACCTCTGACTGATAAAACACCCTCCAAGGGACCAAGGGTGATGTACTTAATCTATTTATAATGGTTTCAAATGGATTCAAGTGGTTGTGAATTCTGTAACCACACCCAACATCCAAACTCTTCAAACTACCCTATTAGGCCTAAAGCTTCTACTAGCCCTACAATGACCTAGATTGCTTCTTTTCTCTAAGATTTTCTAAAATACTCTACAAATAAAAAATATTTCTAGACACCCTTTATCCCACTCCTCAACATATCAAAACCTTTCAATAGGTTACTTTGAACCAACTCACTCAAATCTTTGATTGTACCCTATCAACAAGATTAAAAGTGTCACTTTTACAAAGGAACTATAAACAAAACTCCACTCCAAGTTCCCAAACCCTGGATAGACTTATAAATTGTCTTCAATTAGAATATTATCAACTCACTTAGACCCTATGGTCTCTGAAAATACCAAAGCCCCAATTTGGCTTCCAAAAACCCTTAAAACTAGGGCTTCTTCAATGTCCCTTCTCCAATCACTTCTCCACCCAAAAATAGATGGATTCCCTTTAATATGACATGTAATAACACTTACAAACATTAAAGATACCCCTTATTAGCAAATTTTCTCGTTGCTACACCTTAGCACACAATTTCATTGGTTTTTCCAAAACTGTCACGATGATCACCTATTTCAACTGCACATTATCATGTTAGAATGTATAATACATGCTAAATAGGGTTAATTACATGAGGATCAGTGGTTAACATTCATGGAATGGCCATATTACTTTCAAACAACCAAATTTCTATAAGAAAACAATGAACTTTAAATGACTGTCAGCACAAATTGTATGAAACAGTAAACAAAATGAAGCTCAGAGCGTTGACAAATATTTCCAACATAGATATAAGTATTAATAATTCTTTAGAAACATATATGAATCAATATGGAACTTTAAACAATGTAAAGAAACATCAAAATTACAGAATTACAAATTTTTATTGTAAATCTTTGTTACAGTTCATACATCGGGCACTCCTTTGTCGTACATTGATCATTTAAATCCTTATAGACCTCTTACCCAATGAAATCAAACAATTTGGATCGGTTTTATGGCTTGTTAATGGCTAAAGCCAACCTAAAACTAGTTTCCCTCCATAACACAAGTTAGTCATTGCTTTTCAAATATTTAGATTTTCAAATCCTATTTTATTGTATTTGTTTATCTATAAACTTAATCAACCTAATCCATTTTGATGCCATTGGATCATTTATGATTCCTAAACTCCTAAATATAGACCCTATTTAGACTCATATGGTTCTATTGAACCACTTAAAATACATTTTGGTCCTAAGGTCCTTACCAGGACCTTCAGGACATTTGTTCATTACAATGTTTTTGTCATTACAATATGCCATAATTGGCTTCAACACATCATAATTGAGCATATTGGTCTTCAATGGCTTCATATCCTCTTGATGAAACCTTGGTACCTTCAGGTTTTTGTTTTTTATCCTAGGTTCCCATGCACCAGAAGGTTGACAGGTCAACAGGAAGAACAAGATGAAGCTAGGAAGGAATGATTTGATGTTTGTGTCAAATAGGTTTTGATTTAGATGTTGTGGTCATGATATGTTTATTGGGACTATGTTATGAGGTTGTTGTTGTGACCACATCATGATTTGATGATTGGAAGGTCCAAATTTTCAAGTAATAGAAGGTCATTAAGAAAGAAGTCATAAGAAGTTCTTAGAATAGTTAGTCAAATCCTTGACCAATGATGATGTAACGTATTGCAATAAGAAATTATGTGTTCCAGATATCGTGGTGATGTTGAAGATTATGAGGATTGATGAGTTGATATTTTCATGATTATTGTGATTGGATTTCTTGGAGGTTGTGCAAGAACATTGAAGAATGTATTGCGGTTTGAATTTTCTTTCTCAAATTGATGTGCGATGGATTTGAAGGCCAGCCTGAGTTTGTTAGAAAGTGTTCTAGATTTGTAACACATTTTAGGGTTTTTTCATTAAGCGGGAAATATTGCAAATTGTTTTTTAAGGTAGTTAATTGCCCTAATGAACTTGTAATGTATAGATATGTAAAATGATGAAAATCATAAGTGTAGATCGTGGATGCAAAGGTGTGATCGAGAGAAGAAAGAAGAGAGAAGATTGTTTGTATGTAAAGAAGAGTTTGAGCTTGAACTGGATCTGTATTAGCAGAGAGTGCTCACTAGTAGAATTGGCACCTATTTTTGATAAACAATTGGTTGAATGTTCTACCAAGATTGGTGGAATGATCGACAAATGGTCTTGTCGCTATTTTTCTAGTCAAAATTTTGACACATCATTGTTAAGGTCGAATGTTCTATGCCAATATTGGTCAAAATTGACTTTTGCAATTGCCAAGTTTATGCATCGAACGTTCGACCAATGTCGGTCAAAATTTTTGGCCCATCCGACCAGGATGCCAAACCCACGATGCTAAATTTTGACACAGAATGGTAGATATGTAGACCAGTCTTGGTGAGGGTTTAGACCAAAGTGCGTCACAATTTTGACCAATATGGAATGTTAAAAAAACACCTGAAGATAAATATCCAAAGTAATCACCAATGGCATCCTGGTTGGTGATTATTCTAGATATTTATCTTCAGGTATTACTTTGCATTAATATATATGGTTGTGTATTTTGTTATCTATAGCTTATTCAGATTGGTTGAAAGTCTTTTTCTCTTCTTATTAAATATTGATCCTTATGGATTAAAATAAGAGATTAGTTTCCAATCCCACTCCATATTGATCCTTCTTCCATTAATCCTTCCTTAATTCCTATGCTCCCTTTATGTAGATCACAATTGTCTTATATCTTGGAAAAAAAATTACTATGGTTACCTTCCTTATGATGACCCCTTCTTCCATGCCTTCAACAAATGACTCTCCCTCCTATTTATATCTTCATGATGGGAGTCACAACATTTCATTATTACAACCTTTCAAGAGAGTCACAACCCTTCATCCTTGAAAAACTAACTACAAGGCACCTTTATAAAGCAGAATTGCAATCATGTATAGAATTTAGATGATCAAAGCTAATTTGAAATGCATATGATGATACCAAGCATTAGATATTAACAAATATTCAGTGATCATGAACCATTTCATGGGTTATGGAGAATATTTTTTAAAAATGTTTTTGCCTTAGAAATATTTCTATAAGATAGACATTTTCAGAAAAAAAAAATTGTCATGAATTTGTCCAAGTCGAATATGATTTGAAGATGTTTGGAAAATCCAAGATACATCAATTATTGAAGCACCACGCCTGATAAAAGAATCTGATAGCACCATTCACAATGATCCATGCATCACCCTAAGAAAGTTATAATATTGGTACCAATGAATATTTAATGCAAAGATAAAGTTTTCCAGGGTATGCCTCAATCATCTAACTAAATGTTGTCAAAGTAGCACACCTAATAGAAAAATCCACTTGGACCATTCACAATTCACAATTGGAAGCAAAAAATAGTAATGATAGAATTATGATCACACATGAAGGAGGCCTTATTAGCATGGTGAGATCACATTGCAAGTATGCTACGTTAGTGATGCTTCAGTGATATTCTTTCTTTGGTTATCCTATTTGCGTGAAGGTTTTTTTAAGTGAGGACAGGTATGGTGAGTTGCAATTGGGTTCGTAGAAGTAAAAGACAAAGGGACAAGGTTCTCAATCAAGTTGGCAGGAGTAAAAGAGAATCTCTGATTGGTGATTCTAAGGTGCATTTAGGATATGTGTGAGATGTTTTGGGAGAAAGAGGATTATATTTTAGCAACAAGGGGAGATTTTTTCATAAATTTGTGCCTTTGCTTTCTTAAAAAGGCTATTCATACCTTACCAATTTAAAGACATGGAAATAGTGAAGGACATAGAATCAATCTGAGTGACGAAGAGTCTAATGGAAAATCATGTTGAAAGAGAAGATTCCACACCCTCCCTAATGCAACAAGAGGAAAAGAACAAGGAGTTTGAAGCTTTGACAAGAGAAATGGCAGTGTTGAGGCTATATTGTTGTGATATGGGTAAGGTATAGAAGGCTTATATGCTTCACATGATAATAGGAGACTTTAAGTGAGAAGTGATTACAACATTTTAGTGTTCTATAGCGGTTATATTCACATGACCAGACATTATAGGGGGTTCAATTATGGAATCCAGCTCCCATCATTGGCAGACTTTGCAAACTACTAGCAATCGTAAGGAGGCTTAAGGGGAGTAATTGGCATTATACAGGTGTGCAAACCAATGGTGGGCATGCTTGAAAATAGAGGGAAAATAAGGGGGTGTGTAGGGTTTAATTTTTATGCATACATTTGATGACTTATTGTTTGGTGTTCTGTGTTTTTGGAGATATATAGTATTTGTAATTTTTCTGCTTGCCTTGTTTCCTCAGTAGAAACAGGTAGTGAATCAACAACTACTATTCTGGGAGTAAAGATAACTGCTATTCTGGTCTCAACAACTAAAATTGGTACATAGAAAGAATCATGTTCAAACTAAGCTTCAAAGCATCCTAAAGACTATATTTGGACAATTAAATATTGAAACATGGCTTTAATACCAACTAATAATGTGTTGCTAATGAAGGCAGGTTTAGATTCCAAATAGAAATTGAAAATATCATAATCACACCAAAGAATAAATTCATTTTCCTAATTTATGGATATTTATTTACTTGAGGATATTTAAATCATTAGATGAATACCACCAAATGTAACAGTTTAAAAGTATTATGTACAAGTACAAGCCAAAACTATGCTTCAACAACAAATACTACTAAAACAAACTTACAGTTATACTAGATAATAAATTCCACCAAAACAAAATTCACCATGACAAACTACTCGTTTACACTAAAAATGTAAGGGGCATTTAAGTTATTCATCAAATGTTAATGTTATGCTCAGTTATACTTGAATTAGTATTACCTGGCTATGAAGGGGATCTGTTTCTCAAGAAATAATCTCCTGCAAACTCAAAATTATAAATGATGCAGCAACAATTGGGTTTGTATTCATGTGTGGAAATTTTGCATGCCCACCTTTCCCATCTATTGTTACTTCAAATGTGGCTCCAGAAGCACATACTGTACTCAAATTGCACATATTTGAAATCTCAGTCCATTTGTCAGCAAGGAGATTTCAACAACCAGCTTATAACAAATCTTCAAATGGAACAACAATCAGAAAGGACCACCCAATCATTATCACTAGAATATCATGAAAACAACAAAAAATAATGATATTAGAAAACAATAGATGGGAAAGGTGGGCATGCAAACATTGAGATTTAGATTGTCGTACAAAGGAGGGAAGTGTCAAATCTCATTCCCTAGGGGCCCCCACTAGACTAAGCAACATGTGATAGTTGTTGCAACTAGAAAGGTGATAACTACTCTTTTATTATTTAAAGTTTGTCATTTGTATCTACTTGGGTAGCTTTGATTTATAGTCACCCATACTTGCACCATTTTATTCAACTTAATTAGAAATATTTGTTTGAGGGATTTATGCTTGTGTGCATGTTATCTGTCATATGTTTAGACTTTCATGGAATGGTTTGATGTTATAATACCAAATTAGATCTATAAGTTGACTTCCTTGAAAGTTATAATACCAAAGTACATCTATAAGTTAACTTGAGTGATTAGGGTAGGATTGGGTATCTTTCTAATATGGTTTTGTACTCAGTTGTTATTGTTGGTTAGTTTGGTTTTATAATAGGAGATTGATATTGTGCATGTTATCTATCATTTGTTTAAAGAAAACACTGCACATATCTGAAATCTCATTCCATTTGTCAGCAAGGAGATTTAAACGACCATCTTATAACAAATCTTCAAATGGAACAACAATCAGAAAGGACCACCCAATCATTATCACTAGAATATCATGAAAACAACAAAAAAGAATGAGAATAATATACATACTTTATCTCATCATTGACAAG
>MU224411.1:959188-1011103 GCA_018584345.1 Thuja plicata | reverse complement strand
GGATACCGAAACCCTAAAAGGGAAACAACTCAGAAAAGGAAACTTTCCTAAGTCTAACTTAAGCTAAGAGTAGATGAACTAATAATTAACTAATTTAATTATTAGCAATACTCAACTACTCTAACAAATTAAATGTGACAGTTTGAAACCTTATCATTTTAGGGTCTAATGTGAATTTGAAAAAACAACAATATCATGGCAATGAGTAATGAAAGAGCATACAAGGTACATCAATTCAACTACCCAATCATGATCATCTCAAATATGTATGGAGCAGTTGCATTTGTGTTCTGCAATAGGATATAAAGGTATTTGAAATATTCAACACACAACAAGTTAAGCATATGACCTTGTCAATCCTTAGAATACAAATTAGTATCGTCATTTTCATTTATCTAAATGTAGATTTTTTAGGGTTTTTTTCACTGAGGAAATGTTCTTCAACGCATAAGAATCCAAAATGTGATGCATGTGCAAAGTGAAGGAGATGCATGAGAAGAATTGAAAGAGATTTATGAGCAGGTTTACGAGGAGATCATGAGAAGAATGTGAGCAGAGTGTGATACATGTGCAGTTTTCACTATGTTTTCACAAAATTTTCACCTGAATTGCATTTTAGAAAATAATTCAGGTGAAAAATTATAAGATACAAAAAAAATATAATGTAGTAAGAAGAATGATACAAATAGAAAACCAAATTAGAGAGATTCAATTAACACAAAATGAATCACTTAGACTAATGATCTCTTTTTCTAGGTGATTCAAAATTTCAAATTACTTATGCTAATATGCTTTATTTTAATTTATGAACTATAAATATATAAAATAAAATAATTATTTTGCAAGCTAAATGTATTACAATGTGAAATTTTTTCAAAAGCATTAACAAATTATCATTTTATTTGTTCATCATGCAAATTTGCAACAATTTTTTTGTGCTTACTATTTTGATAATGTTTAAATAGCTATTTGAACTCATGATATAGAAAATTACTTTGACATTGCTAAAATAGTTCCATCCATCCAATTTTGTAGGACTTGGTAGGGACTATACTGTAGGACTTTGTAGGGACTATACTTGCAGTGCAACCCTTGTTTATATAGTAATATAGTTCCTAAATTCCTTGGATCTTCATCATTTGGAAGACAAAAGCATGATACATTTACTCATCAACAAGCATTAATTGCAACATTGACAATGATTATGTATGTAAAATGGCAAATAAATTCACACAAGCCCTAAACAATCTTCACGAGCCTTTGCACATACATTTTAAATCTATAATCTTTAGAGGAACCTAGAACAATTCTATTTTAGTTTCCTTATAACATACAATTTTTTCCACACAAGCATCCAAAGAAAGGTTCACATTAATTATCTTAGCCAATTATTCAATGTCACGGTGGATTCTAGCTTACTTTCTTTAATGATATACAAGTGCTTCAAATAATAGTTGAATAAAATGTTATCTTGATCAATCATCACATCGTTATCCTCATGCAACAAGTACATCCTTGAAACTAGAGAAAGCATTAAAGAACCACTCAATGGTTATATAACATTAAGAACATTCTACCTTTCTAAAGATTGATTAGGATTGACCAAAAGCCTTGGCATTGCCTCTCAATTCCCCATACAAGGAGCTTCCTCCATCATTTTAGTCAACTCCCATATTCTCATTGCTCATATGTAGAGATTAGGATTTCTAGTATCCCTTCTAATTAAAGACAAAACCTTCCACTACCTAAGCCATGCTAGTTCTTTTACCTCCACTTTGCTCTTCATCTACTTTATTAAGGGTTGTGTTACTAGTTTTTCCCCTTGAGGGAAAAATGCCTCACATAGAGTCCTGGGCCTTATTGGAAAAAATTGAGGAGTTAAGTATTGAAAAAGAAAAACTATTCAAATACCTCTATTTGGATAATTTTTAATGTGCTAAAACTAATAAAGGATAAATGAGGTCTTGTCTTCTTTAGAAACCCCTAAAATGATTTTAATAAGATGTTTATCATGTTACTTAAGTCAAAAATCAATTTGATTTTTGTAGTTGGAGGGAAAAATAAAATCATATTTGGTTAAGTTGACTCAACTTCAAGTGGATAACTATGGTTTGAATGGGGTTAAAGCATTTAGAAGCCCCATTTTTTCCATGCTCTGTCTTGTGAACATCAGATTTGAAATAGAATATGGAGTTTCAATGAGTTTTGACAGTGATCTTTGAGAAAACAACTAGTTCAAGGCAACATTCTTACAAAGAGAGCAATAGTTATGATGATTAAAGATAACGCCAATAAATCATGAGAATAGATAAAAAATTTAAAGGAGGTTACAGGTTCTAGAATGTAAACATCAAATCTAATAAAGAAAAACAACGGTTTCCTCTAAAAGAGCAGATTTATGCATCAACATCAACAGTTTTCTTCATAAGACAATTAGTTTCATGAATGAGTAGCAAGTTTGTCATCAAGAGGAGTAGAGATTTGAAAGAGGAGCACTAGATAGTAGGATCATAACTAAATGTTTAAAGCATCTACATTTTTGGATCTATTCATATAATGGGTGTGCATCATATCTCATGCTTATTCAAGGAGTTCATTCATGAATCTGATTAATTTTTATGGTAAGGGTTTGCAAGAGTTTTACCCATCAGTCATGTTTTCTTTATTTATCTTAATGCTCTTCCCATGTTTTCCATACTTTCATTTGTTAAGACTCAAAACCCAATACAAGGAGGTAACGACCATATTATGGAGGATTTTAAATGTGTTTATATGTAGAGAAATTGGACCCTTGCAATTGGAGATCCAGAGTCGACATGGGACAACATTGTTAGAAAGGATGTGAATCAAAACTCTACAATTTCAGATCCCGAGTGGAAGGGGGTAGCACTATCATAAATGAGGATGCCACTATGGAGGAAAAACATAGTGGTTTTGGGATTTTCTTTATTATCCTTGCGTCTATCCATAATTTGCTCTAATCTGCAGAAAACAAAAACAACTATCTAAAACATAAGAAAATTACTCACCAGACAAATTTTGGATGTACTAGCACTGATCCCTCCTCTCGCCCACGAGCGCTTTGATACTAGCACTGAAAAAATGAAATTTTGCATGCACTATGCTCGATCCCTCCTCTTGCCTGCGAGTGCACTGAAAAATCAGTTTCAGTTTTCACTTTTTTTTTATTGTTTATGAGCCCGCATTGGTCGAACTTTCGACTAACTTGGGTTCATCCAAATTTGGTCGATATTTTGACCAAATCGGGCTCATAAACAAAAAGAAAGAATCTAACAAGCCAAAAAATTCCTTGGTTGAAATTAAAGGTCAAAAATTGACCTCAAATGTATTAGTGGCTACTTTCTAAGATCATTTACTTGTTGATTCCTAACAGCTTCATCAAGCCAAATCCCTTAATCATGTACATCATAATAGGCTTGAATTGTAAATCCTTTAACCAGGTGGCTCTTTAATTAGGGTTTGAAATCCTTTAATAAGGTTACTCCTAACAGAGTAAAGATCCTAATAGGGATAGAGGTAAATCCCTTGACCGGGTGATTCCTAGTAGGGTCTTTCTCTTAACCATGCATTTTGTAAGCTTTTAAGAAGGCTAAGCTCTTAATCGAGCGTACTTCAGAAGAGTGCAAATTTTAGTGGGTGTCATCCTCACATGTGGTTTTTACCAGTTGAGTTTCCACGAGAAAAAAATAAGTGTCATTGTGTTGCATGATTATGGATGCTTATTCTTAATTGGTTAGTTTCTCATGCAATGGATGTTTATTGATGCAAGTGGTTGAATGGTTAATGAAAAGTTTGAATTGTTAGATTACTGATTCACTCCCCCCCCCTCTCAATAATCTTGGATCTCATAATACTAACAACTGCTATCAGATCTTTTGTCCTCTTTATGTTAAACCTAACAACTTGAGGAAAAGATCTAATGATGAGGAATGAGCCTCCCAAGTTCTCTAAGGACAACTACCTAGTATGGAGTGACTGAATGAAGCTATATCTAAAAGGTATGGGATCTCTGTACTGGATGCATGTCACAAACATGTATATCACCCCTACTGGAACTCTCACTATAGATGAACTAAAGAATTAACAGGAGAATATTCGAGCACATGAAGCTATTGTAATTACCCTATCTGATATTGAATATGTTGATGCTCATGGACTAGATATTGCCTATGATGTTTGGTAAAAGTTAAAATTAATCTATGGAGGAGATATTCATGTGCAAAAAGATAAGGAAGGTGGTCTTAGAGGAAATTACATGATGACATGAAGATGGTAGAAGGAGAGAACATTGCTCAATATAGCCTAAGAATAAAAGAAGTTGTTGGTGCTATCAGAGGTGCTAGTGGAACTATTGAGGAAGATATTGTGGTGTGTAAAATTTTGAGAACCTTATTGGCTACTTATGCCATTAGAGTATCTGCTATAAATGAGGTGAGAACATTTGACAATGTTACTTTAGGGTCTACTTCTAATCTAGTTTTCAGATTCACAAAAAAGGAACATATGTCATCTTTAGTTATATTAAGGGTATGAACCCCATCATAATCCAACCCATCATCATACTTGGCATACATGGCTTCACGCCAATGACGTGCAATATTATGTTGCATTATATGCTTCTCCATATTTTCAACAATGGATTTCAATGTGGCAAACATGGGGCATAATGTAGGGATAGTGTCATATGTGTTTTAGAAGCCCCTCAATTGATTTAGATTGTATCCTATGAGTTCCTCTAAAGTCTGAGGGTTTTTAGGGGGTTGCAAATTATTTTCAGGTTCGTTATTTGGAAGGGGAGGGTTTTAAGGGAGTTACAAAAAAATTTTAGGTTCTTTATTTGGCGAGGGAGGGTTTTGTGGTTGGTTTGAGTCAACCATGCCTAGTTACATGAGAAATAAATATACAATTATAATCAAATTTAATAAATTATAAATAAATTCAATAAAAACCCCTATTTTTAAGAGAAAAATAATAATTTCATTTAAAAAACATCAAAAAATAAAAAAAGTTTAAAAAAACAAAACAATAACATATCGGTGTTGATTCGGGGTGAAATTGGAAGAAAATTGGATCGTATACCCGATTGGTTTCATATACCCAAAGTCGTCTTCCCTTTCTTTCCATTTGACATTTGAAAAAATAAGGCACAATGTATTCTGTCTGAGATTTTATGTTATAGATATTGAGTATCTGATAGCTAGCAAATATCTGATAGTTATCAGGTATCTGATAGCTATCGGATACCCGATAAATATTAGGTATACGATACCTATCAGATGCTTGATACACTTTGTGCTTTGGTGTTACCTTTGGCCAGGTGTACTGACACCCGGGTCTACTAAAAAGTCAACACACTTTTTAGTGTGTTTTTAGACGGGTGAAAATGAGATTTTTTCACATCACCATTTTTTGGCATACCATGATCCTGCACATACCCCCTAACCCAAGGCCCTTTTAACAACACTCATGTGGGTTATAAATTAGGGTTAGAGTATGTCGGCCAATAGAGAAAAAAATAACTCCCCACGCCTTTTACAAAAATAAAATAATTTTTGGCCTTGTGGGGCGTTGCCCCTCGACCCCGCCTTGTATTGTGATAGGAGCACGCCTTGGGCACTACCCCAGGACCCCGCAAGGGGTGTTTCCCCTTGACCCCATCTTGGGGGTGCCTCCCCTAACCCCTGTAGAAACAATTTTTTTTTTTTGGGGGGGGGGGGGGGGGGGGGGGAACCGCGCCAATAAAAGTAGGGAAAATAAACCTCTGAGTCTAAATAGGATCCATATAACAACACTGAGGCTAGGTGGTCAATCGATATTGGCTTGTTTTTTCACCTCCACACTATCCTTGGTCTATATAATATCACCACCTATATTTTATTTCCTATGTTGTTCTAGTAGCTTCTTTTGAAGACATTAAATCAAATCTGGAAAGCTAAAGTTTTTTATTATGGTAAAAACAAGTTTTGAAGGGGCCCTGAAACCCTGTACAAGTAGATTTTAGTGGGAATCTGAAACCCATCCACAAAGAAATGTTGCTAAAAAGTATACTTTTAAAACCAGCAGTCCACAGACAACAATCTTCCAACAACTAAAAAAGAAGAGACGTTAAAAACCCTAGTTGCCTAAGAAACAAGCCAAAACCTTACATCGTTAAATTTACTAGAGTGTAAAAAATCCCCTGACAGAAGACCAGGGTTTTGACATGGAACCCAGAACCAACAACCTCAAAGAGTGACATTGCCCCAAAACCTACCTTTAACCATAACCAAAAACTCCCAGCAACCAAGATGGGCCCTTGAAAACTTTTAGCATCCACCTACCTGCACAGGTACCAGCCACAAGCATCAAACAACTCTAAAAAGAAAAAATGAAAGGAAACCAAAAGACTCCCTCTTCCTCATCTTTAGAAGTAAATCTGATGCCCTTCAGGCCAAGAGGAAAACCTCCAGCCCTAAACAAGCATCTCATCACACCCCACTCCAACTGCAGAGATAAAGGGCTAACCCCCTGCCATTTCCATCTAGCCATCATGTGGCAGGAAGAAGGAGCAGACCACTCTCCACCCCTAATAGCCTCCTCTTAGTAGCCTTAGACCACCTCAACAGGTTGAGCCTTCACCTCAATAGAATCTTCCATCTCAATAGGAAGAAAGGAAGAAGAAAACTGAAATAAAGAAAAACTCCACCTCCAAGAGGCTACACGATAAGCACCCACCTCTATAGGGTTATACTTTGCCTCAGTAGGAGTATAGAAAAGAGGGAAAAGGCAGTAAAGAGGGCCATCCCTACAAGAAAAATAATCTAAAAATAGGGGATGAATAACCTCATTTAAAGTCGACCCAGTGATGCAAGAAGAGAAAACACCTTCCAAAATGGGGTCCCGCCATTCTGCAACCATAACACAGGTAGAATGCATTCCAATTTTTTCACATTTTTTACACCAGGGCATCTCTTCCTCCCCCAAATTGTTCCTTCTACCCCAGACATGGTGACACAAACAAAGACAATGGAGCATAGGGCAATGAGAAGGCATTTCACAGGTATAACCAGCTCTCCACTCAACCAGATGTATAGGAAGAGAACCTTCCAGTACCATAACCATTGGTCTCATAGTGAAAACATAGTTATTTGGTAGTCTCCAAACCCCACAGCCCAAAGGATAGGGGACAACCTCATCCCCATCGCTGGTGACACCAACCGCACCTTCGGCCTCCCCATCCTTAGCATTGCAGTTGCAACTGCTATCTCTGCCTCTCAACACCATCTGCTGCTGAGACCTCCCCCGAACAAAGTAGATACTGACAGTTTCTGCCTCACCGTGTTCTCCATCCTCCTCATCACTGTCTCCTCCTTCATCGCTATCTTCCCCCACTTCTTCCACACTTGTGTAAACCCTAGTCACTCCCGCTCCCGCTCTGGTCGCCATGAGTTTTAGATGTTAATTTAAGACTTTCTGGAAAGCTAAAGTTGATTTCAATTCTCAAGTGTTATTCTGGAAAATACTACATTATATGCTACTAGTGGGAGATAGACTGAAATGTATTATGGTCGAACTAGTTAATTATCCTTTTTGCAATAGTGTTGAGAATTTTAATAATATATTTTGGGGCTACCTACATGTTAAAAATTAATGGTCTGCAATATTTAAAGATTTCTATGATTTTTAAGCATGATTTGGAAAAAATCAATCAAATATGGAAGTATAAAGTTGATTTCGATACTCAAGTGCTATTCTAGAAAATACTACATTGTATGCTAATAGTGGGAGATAGACTGAAATGTATTACGGTTCAACTGGTTAATTATCCTTTTTACAATAGTGTTGAGAATTTTAAAAATATATTTTGGGACTACCTATATGTTTAAAAGTAATGGTCTATAATATTTAAAGATTTCTATGATTTTTAAGCATGATTTGAATTGGAAATATGCTATTATTGGCTATGACTTGTAGAATCATGTGATTTTTTATTCTACTCAGCAATTTGTTCTTAAAAATATACAAAAAATAGATGTGTTGCTATATTTTCTAACAATTATAATTATATACACTACAAATCTGACTTGGAGGATACTAATTAAATACTAGCTATTTAATTAATTAGTAAAAAATCAATTATTCTACTATATACTTAAATTCTTTAATTTAATTATATGGTTTATTCATTTCTAAATTCTACCCAAATCCCATCCTAACTCATTTAATTCGATCTCATCCTTATTTTCCACCTCACTGGCCACCTTGACATGTGACAAGGAATATTAATTTTTATTAATTGACATTTATCTCCAACAAACCAAATTTGACAATTGTCACATAAATGTGTAGAGATTCTCTCCTCTAACCAACTGAGACGCTTGTCATGGAGAATCTCTCTCCCAAACAACAAACTCCTCCACTTGGCAAATGAGAGAGGACTCGTGTCTCCAAAAATCTTGCAATAACCAAAAACTTATCCACTTGGCAACAAATCAAGGTCACTTGTTCACACTTTGCATGTGTAAACTACACTTGGCTACTTGTGGCATTATGATGATATCCAACCTTGTTTTCATCACCTAGTTCTATCTCAGTCATTCTATCCTCTAGGCTGAATCCTGACCATTGATTTAAGCCACCTAAGCTACCTCCTTGAGAATTCTATAAATATGCCTCATTTTAGCAATAGTTGAATCCATAATCTTGCATAACAAAGTCATGTCCATTTCATTCCTCACTTGGATAATTAGCATAAATGAGTCTCATTTTCATAGCTCATTTTATGTTTAGTAATCATGGATAATTGTTGCATATTACGATCATCATAGCTTAATCTTGCAAATATATTAGATCATATCATTATAGCTGTCAACATTATAGTTTTCATTTACATATTATAGTTTAAATCTCATTTTCTAAGTTGTCATCTAACTGGTCATATGCTACTGAGAACAAAATTCACAATGGACTAATTAGGTCCTTAGATATAGACGACAATAGATTGGTTTTAGGAGTAGTTTATTGACATTTTATGTGTTTCTTATGGTTTTGAATTGCTTCTAATGTATTATTCTATTGGTGTGTTTGGTGTAATTGATTGAGCTGATTTTATACACATAATAATCATGTAGCTAGTACTCTAAGGCTTTTCTTTGATGTATTTCTTCAGGTGTCTTTTCTTATCTCACAGTGCCAAAAGTTATGTAAGAAGAATAAAGAGGTCAAGCATCAACTACAATGGATTAAAGAACAAGTTATGAAATTTTAGTCTTGTAGTAAGTTCATTCCTTGTATAAATGTTACTCAACAAATGTATTCATTGTCAAGTTATGATGTTGTAGTCCTTGTTCTTTCTTGGTCACCCTTGTGGATGGATTGTAGGTGATTCATCAGTTCTCTCCAACTACTTTTGTAGCTTCAATTTTTGCAACTCTTTTAATTGTTTTGTTCAATATAACTTTTTTTATGTCATCCTAATATTTATATTTTTAAAAAATCATTAGTTTTCTTTTGCTTAATGCATTTACAAATTTGTATTAAATATTGATCCTAAATTTTATATAAATTGATCTATTCACCTCAAAGTTTTGACATATTACGCCTTAGGCATTTTCTATCTAAAAGAAGCCAAGGTAAATATTTCAATGAACAATATAGTCTTCCTAAGATCCCTTGGACGACCATCAAATTGATCGTCACCGTTCATTCTTTGAAAGGTAAAAAATTACCACCCTTGCCACGTTGGCCATAGGGAAAATGGTATATAACATTGATTTTCCAAACATTGATTTATTATAAAATTCACGTGAAGTTAGAAACCGCAACATTGAATTCAATAGTGACGTAAAAATGCACAATGGATTTACTCAAATAGAACACAATGTTGGTTAGCAATCCATTTAAAACTAATATATAGGGCTTGTTTTATTTTGTTTTTCCTTAATTGGTTAGGAAAAAGCTTTCCTTGTCCTCTACAATAACAGACAAAATTAACAAATATAAACGGTGAGCTCGAAGACAATTTTTTACTATATTTAGAGTGATCCCCATTAATGACTCACCACTGATTGATTCGTTAACAGATCATAAATTTGACGCACGACATCTTGGAATGAAATGCTTTCCATAGTACCCATTCTAAACGGGATACTATTTCCCTACATAAATACATGTCAAATGGTTTATTTCTCTCCAACATCTGTTAAATTGTTTCCATCTAAAAAACTAGATCAAATTTACATATATAACATCAACAATTGAAAACAAATTGTGATCCAATCTTGGAAAAGAATTACGTGTTAGCTGTGAAATATATGGAAAAATATTTGAACTATTAAATATTTAAATGTATGAAAAAAAAATAACTGTAATAGATCAAATACATGAATTTGTCACAGTGTTGGTGCTCAAATCAACAAATTTGATATCCTATGGACTTGCCAATACAATGTTGGGAAACCCAAGTGATTTGGCCAACTAACAAGACTTCAACCAAGGTTGGTAGGCCTATACCTTAGATTTATTCTCCAGATCTCAAGGCTTTTTATAGTAGATAAAATATACTTCAAACTTCTTTATCTCAAAATATGGAAAGGTACTTGAAAGAAACCTTAACTAAAAGTAGTATGTCACAAAATGCTAACTAAAACGTTTTGATTTATTAAGAGAATGTTTGTAGATATGAATATGAATTGAAAAGGACATATGGATAGAATATCACAAAACTATGAACAATGAACTAAATAAACATAATCCAATATGCATATAGACCAGTGCCTTATTCTATCATGGGCAATAGAGTCAAAATCATCCCAACCCTATGTACAACCTTAGAGACAGTTTACAAGAAACAAATCACTTCAAAGGTGTTATGAAATGAACATATAACTTCAGATAAATTTACAGTTATCTAAATTGAATATCACTTTTCAAATGAGAGATTGATTGATTGTGACCACAATCAATTGAATTTAACCATGCAAGATGAAAAGACCAATTGACAATAGAAACTATGAACTTAATCAGGAGCATACAACATCAAACTATCACTTTGAAGAAAATCTATAGATTTTATCCAAGGGACTAATTGAAAATGAAAATGAGACAATTCCCACATATGAGAAAAAAAGGCACTTATCTTTATTGATTTTGGAAAAATGACACATTTAGGTCCATGTTACAGTTTTTGATAAAAAACTATCCAATCTGACTATAGTAACAATGATAATCTCCTACTCTCCACATGGTCTTGGTATCCTTATTTTAATGTAGTCCAAAGGATGCAAACAAGCCTCAGACCAATGTGCCTCTTGGTAAGTAAAACCTAATCCCTAGATCAACAGCTGAACATTATTTACAATAAAAGAATGATTAACATCCTTGTTTCAACAATTAGTTATCAACCAATTAGGTTTTGTGGTAATCAATAAATCAATAAGTCTTTTGTAGTTTGTCTTCAATCATAATAACTTTGCATGTGATTATTATGGTGTTTCGACCATATGCTTATCAAAAATATTTGCTTCCTGATAATGGATATATTCTTTGCATGTCGAATAACTTCATCATGTTGATCAGAGATGTCGACGCCATTAACCACCCTCTGATATTCCTTTATCTTCTACATACTATCAATGAATGTTTGCATGTATTATCTTCCAGTATTTCACCTAGGTCACATTGTTCTGTTGTCAAACAAATTCATAGTCGCCACCCTTGAAACCCCGCATGCAGATGCCGACATATCAAATAATAAACCAAACCCTAAGAGAAGTAAAAAATAATATTAAAATATAAAATGACAAAAGGAAATCCCAGTCATTACTACCACTCGGGCACTCTGTCTTTTTTACTATCGAAGACACATGTCAAGATCGGGTAATGCCTCAATGGATAAAAGTCTCTCATCTCTCGATTGAGGAAACACGCCCGCCGTTGATGCTTTCCATCCTTTAACAACCGAGCATATAGCTCATACCTTCCTTGGTGGGCCCTGGACACGTGTTGCTTTGTCGTGATGCCTTAATGGTTAAAGGTCCTGCAACTTCTACTTCGAGGCATAATGCCTGTCGCTGATGTTCATCAACTTAACCATAGATCGATCTTTAAAGCTTTGTTATCAGTCGATCATCTTTATCGCTTGGTTAGGTCACCATCGTTGATTAAACCCATGTGCTAAAAGATGAGGCTTTAGTAGTTCATACTTTAACCTGCCTTGTAAACTATCGTGTAACCTTGTCATCTTGTCCATCCAATTATATGTTGCACTACCTATATCCTTGTTGTCATACTGCCTCAGGCCTCGGTGGGTCTAGGACATGTGTTGCGTTGTCACATTGCCTTAAAGGTTAAACAACACGCATCTTAAGCTTTGAGGCATAACATTGACCGTCGATGTTGTTTGATCTAAGCAATGCTTTAACTATTAGTCTATCGCTCAGACCTTAGTGGGACCAGGATACGCATCATTATTGTGTGATGCCTTGATGATTAAAAGGTCTTCATCTTGTCGATCGAGGGATAATGCCAGCCATCGGAATGAGTCTTGACTTGCTCGACGCTTTAACTTGCTTTGACTTTGGTCTGCCGAGATCAGAGGACACGCGTTAGCATCGCGCGATGCCTTAGAGCTTAAAGATCGTCCATCATTTGTCTTAAGGGAAAGCGCCAGCCGTTGATCTTTATTAAAGCTTTTGAATCACCGTTCGGATCTGCGTGAAGACGTGAACAACAAGAAACCCGCAAAAACATATGAAACAGCTAGTTTTCGAATTCAAATATGAATTCAAAATTAAGAATGAAGGCCGAGGAATACAGGAATTAGACCCTAGCATAAAAAACAAGATAAATGCATGAGTTAGTAAGATAAATGCTCGAGTTATAATAATGCAAGGATAAAATATAAGTTAAAGGCATAATTAAAAGGATAAATAATAATGGCAAGGGTATAAAATATACTTCCCTAAGCTGTATAAATTTGTAAATTTAACTTGCAAATCTGGGTTCCACCACACAGTTCATATGATAAATTCTTTTAGTGTTAACATTTATATTAGACCCTCTGCTCAATTGTGAAAACACAGAGAGCAAAAGAAGAGAATTTGAATAATGATCCATAGTAAAAACATAAGAGAATTTAAATTGTTTTTTTTTCTCTGAACTACCATAATTTTAAACAGATATACAAATTGTGCTCTTAGATATTGTTAAAACTAAAAACTAAAAGAAATAGAGCTGATAAATAATAGCTTGGCCCTCCAAATAAAAATGAGAACATATGTCTTTCCAAAAGTTTAATTATTTTACAAGCTCAAAATTAATCATCCATAACAAGGAAAAATGAGGGGATAATAGAAAATAGTTGGGAATAGTATATCTATATATAGTAGAAAATAATTATTTTGTTTTTATTAACATTGTAGAGAGAGAGAGAGTTGACCTTACATACCTCTACGACATACCCATTGCACACTAAGGTGCAATTGCTAGTTTTAATTCATCTCTTTTACTCATATTCTTAGAAAGTGAAATGTTGGTGATTGTTTGGGTGGAAGGGCATTCCATGTTTTGATACTAAGTAAAGTGTTATGCATTGAAGATCCTTGTTTTCCACTCATTCTTAGTTCTTTCAAATTAATTTGGGCTAATGATTCTTCTATACTTTTTCTCTATATATATCTTTATAATTTAATTACTTTTGATTTTTTTTAATTGGAAGAAGCAAAATATAAAAACCAAATTACAAAGAAGCAAAGTAGGTGTTACACAAGACCTTGGTTAATCTCTAGACAAAATGTACTAAAAGATAAATAATTTTTTTCTACAAAATCTACAAATGTCAAAAACACACAAATTTTTAACATATTTTTATAGATTTACAGCACAAAGATGCAGATCATAAAGATCATATGTTGAAATTTTTGTAAAATTCCATTATATTTTCTCCATTTTTAAAAGTACATTTTGTATTTTGTATGAACGATACTCATAAGTTTCAACTGAATGTTAATTTCTTTGATTTTAAAAGTCCATTGCACCGCTATTCATGGGACCTAAAAGTCCGGGTTCACTGGTAGAATTGAAAAATATATCTAATAAGATCTGTTTGAGTCGCTGGCAACCATGCATGTCTCCAAAACAGGCTGGAATGCATTTACACTGTTTTTGACAACAAATTTTAATGTGCCGCGTCCCGTACACGACATGATTTGTCACGAGCAATCCGCTTTCCCTGCACTATGTGAATAGTCTAATCAGCTTCGCGACATCATTACAACTATTGCAGCAGAGTACAGACTGTCTTAATCGATGCCACTCTTTTAATTGAGTAAAATTAAAAATTATATAAAATTGTTGGTAATATCTATTAAAAATTATATAAAATTGTTGGTAATATCTGTTTGTAGCGGCTAATCTCCATGTAAAATGTACAAAGATAAAAAAAAAAGAGTCAAAATTCTTTTTTTTTCAGATTCCAAAAAACATATTGATTTTTTTGCAAATTTTTTTGTGGTTTTCCACCACAAAATATGGAGATCATGAAGAACAAATGCTGAAAATTTCATGATAATCTGTTGTGTTTTCCATTTTTTGAGATATGGTCAACGGTGCATTGTACATGGAGGATAGTCGTGTCCCATATTTATTTACACAATTTGTCATATTTACGCAATTCATCCAAGTTTAGAATACAATGATTATTAAATGACCTTTAATCGTTGTTAAAACTACAACACAATCAAATCCAGAAATAGTGAAATCTAAAAATTTATGGATTGTGAGAATCTAATAACATTATGTAAAATCTAAAAATTCATGGATTGTGGAAATCTAATGACATTATGTAAAATCTATTTGTAAGTAGAGGTTTCAAGGATGAAGTTTATTGTGATATTGTTATGAGAATTCAATTGTGTAGTTTTCCAGTCAAACTCATTGATCGATGTTTCATGACTCGTTCATAAGAATCCATCTCTTATGAGAATGAATGGAACAACTAGCACTCATTGCACCTAGGTGATACTCACATAAGTGAAGCATTAGGATTTCCCGGGAGGTCACCCATCCTAGTACAATTCCAACTCGAATGTAGTTAACCATGGACTTCCCTCCAAAGTTAAACCCACTTAGCTTGCTACCCTATAGGCAATGCTCATAGATACGAAGAATTGGGTCTTCCCTGGAGGTCACCCATCCTAGTACAACTCCAACTCAAACGTGCTAAACCATGGAGTTCCCTCCAAGGTTAAACTCACTTAACTTGCTACCCATTTGCAAAACCTTCACAAGTATTGTGCCTTATGATTAGCACAAATCTATTTTCTAAGTTTTTCCTCGCCTCAAGGGGCCCCGCTAACAAACAATTCCACACTCCCTTAAATTTTTTTATATAAACCATTGGAATCCGTATTGTTATTTATATTAAAAGCAACCAAAACAAGGCGCTGACCCAGAAAACAACAGGAGGCAAGGCCTCAAGGAACACAATTACCGCACACAAACAACATGTTGAAAATTGTATATCAGAATTTTATTTATCTTTTATATATAAAATATATTTATTGTAATAGAGGCACTGCACTTTACTTGCACTAATTTTTATTTCTGTGTATTTCAAATGCAACCCAATACTGAATATAAATATCAACAATGAGACATGTCTCTACGTATGCAGAGCATGCCTCTATGTACGTAGAGACATGTCTCTAAATGAGACATGTCTCTAAATGAGACATGTCTCTAAATGAGACATGTCTCTAAATGAGACATGCTCTTTTAATATTCTAAACAATACACACAACCGATTCATAACTATCGGTGAGTAATTTATATTACATAAGAAAAGTGTCGATTTCTTATTATACATCGCACACAATATAAGTGTCGATTACTAATCACACACAACACATAATATATTGCATGATGCACACATAATCTAGTATTATGTGTTGCACACATAATATTATTATATGTGCGCAACACATAATACTATTATGTGTGAGGCACATTAAGATCGATACAAATCGGTATAGTTGATGTTAATCAAACCGACTTTAATCGGTAGTGTGATAACCAATTACATCGGTATTAATAACAAATCATTATTGTTATTAAATGATACAAATCTGTTGATGTTTATTAATCAAATTATTATGAGATTACATTTAATATTATTTTCTTTAGTTATAAATGTATGTGTATATATTAATGTATATATAATAATAATATCTATTATTATTATATATATTGATATATCATAATTAATCTATTCTCATAATATTAATGTCTACTATATATTTTATCTGATCGAAGCTACAAACATCAACACTCCCTCTTAGCGAGAGAAAATAAAATCCATCAATCTAAAAGAGCAACACAAAGTTAATTGTAAAATTTTGTTTTGATATCACATTACTGTGATGTCAGAGATATGGATTGTCTAGGAATATCAAGTCTCGTGATATTCACCATAAGTCATAGATTTATAAATATCATCTCATGATATTGGGAGTATTTGTCACAAAATATCAAGTCACATGATAATCTCCAAATACTCAGAGCAATGGCCTACCAACATCAAGTCACATGATGTCCACCAAGTACTCAAAAGTGTACAAAGATATCATCTCATGATATCGGGAGCATTGGCCTACAGAATATCAAGTCACATGATATTCACCAAGTGCTCAGAGTAATGGCCTACCAACATCAAGTCATATGATGTCCACCAAGTACTCAAAAGTTTACAAAGATATCATCTCATGATATCGGGAGCATTGGCCTGCAGATTATCAAGTTGCATGATATTCACCAAGTGCTCAGAGTAATGGCCTACCAACATTATGTCACATGATGTCCACCAAGTACTCAAAGGATGTCCATAGGTAATGTGCACTTACCATAGAAACATTCACATCATCTATCATGATCTGTTTCAGCCATCATAAGATGTATATCATGATAGAAGATCAAGTTATTGTAAGATCGTCACCTTTTAATAACTTTAACCGACATAGCGCAAATGATGGAAAATCTAATTAAGGAGATTAAGAGGCAACAGTATGTCTATATAAAGAATAAGAAATTAATAGAGATTATGTTGCTGACGAATTGAACATAGAAGAAGAAGAAGAAGCTGAAGAACAACATTTACCAAGCAGAACAAAGAAACAAAGATTGAAGAATCTACAGTCTAAGAAAGAGATAAATGGAGTATGTGATGCTAGTATTCAATTGAGCATAAAGGATCTGACAAGAGCAAAGGTAGTTGCTATATTTACAGATCAAAGTTTATATTGTTGCTTATTAGTATTTGTAACAAAGAAATCTCTTAATCGAGTGGATTTAACCATCCTATTTGTAAATCCTAGAAGTAGGTGACATTCCAAAAGAGTGTTTAAATACCTCTAACAAGGCCACTCCTAGCAGGGTGAAGATCTTAACAAATCAGAGGTAAATCTCCTAACGGGGTCACATTTAGCAAATGTGTTTGTAATCTTTAACATGATAAGTTCTTAACCGAGCGTACTTCAGAAGGGTACAATTTTTATTGTGGGTCACAATTCCTACAGAGGTTTTTCCCAAATTGGGTTTCCTCATTAAATCTGGTGTCAACTGAGTTAAATTTGGAGTCAACTAAGTTAAATCTATGTTAATCTGATGTTACTAAGTTTGAATGATTGATTTACATATTTGAGATGTATGGTTGTTTAAGTTTTTAAGTTGTTTGGTGAATTGGTTATTATTGTATTCAGTTTTACCTGGTGAATCAATGAGTTCGGTTTTAAGTGTTTAGTTTTGATTTTGTCTGATTCACCCCCCTCTCAGTGGACCAACAATTATAACCCTAAACCTAATTGAAAATAAAGCAAAATGTAACCCTAAATGTGACACTAAACCCAATTGAACCTAATAATTAATCTAAATAGAAAAGAACCCTAACAATAAGCCAATTTTAATCCAACCCTTAAACCTAATTGAAGCCTTACTATAACATCGAACCAAATTCAATCAAAATCCTAAACCTGCCTCAATAATAAACCAAAATCAACCCTAATTATAAACCAAAGTATACCCTAACATTAACAATAAAACAAAATGAACCTTTACCATAAACAAATTTACATCTATATTCTAAACTAAATTGAAGCATATACCTACACATAATTGAATATTAAACCAAATTAAATCCTATCTCTCATAATAAAATAAATATTGATAAATAATTATAAATATATTATTAAATATTAAATTATTAAGAATAAATTATATACAACTCAAAGAATTAAAAGATAGAGTAATAAAAAGAAAGAAATAAAAACTGCAAATACATAAGTAAAAATGTTATGAAATGATGACTTTTCATTATTTTAATTAAATTCTTATATTTCTAAATAAATTAAAACATCCACTACATCTTCTAATTATTTATTGTAAATTATATTTAAAATTTAAATAATTACACTACCATGGTAAAAATAAATAACAAACGGCCCTAACAAATTTCTGTCCAATTTTAGCATTGAAGATGCAATTAATTATGTCAAGATAATTAAGCATATTCCGTTCATGGATGTGAATGAGATATATAGATATAGACATAGAGAGCCATTGCCAAGCACAAATTTAGATTGCTATTTAGCCATTGCCAAGCAAAAGGATCAAGCGTAGAGCCGTTGCTCTATAGGGATTCAACGTTCCAATTTCAGACCTTGATAATTTCTTTGAAGTTAAAGTTGTTCAATTTAAGATTTTTCTTATTTGTAACTGCTTTGTTCAAAAAAAGAAAGCAGGGAGCGCATTACAGAGCCGTTGTAGAAAGATACAGGTGCGAAGGAGCAAGTAGAGAGCCGTTGGGTTTTTTAAAGAAATCCAACGTCTATTACAACGGACAATTCTTCCAGCATCTATTTCATGAACTCGACTGCACAGATTCTGCCATTGATGTTTGAATTGGAGTAAACTCTTGTTTAATGGTCATTATGCAATATGGTTCAGACTGCATAATAGAACAAGGTTAGTGGTCTTCAAAGAATCTTGCCTTTTATTGTTTTCAGTGACATACACATGATGCAGATGTTCAGTTGCAAGAGCCAGAGCGTTAGGGTTGGTGGCCTTCTGAAGCTCTTAACCCCAGCCGTTCAGGAAATTTGTATATCGGATCAGAATCCCATCTTTCACGAGTTCTACAATACCCTTATAAGAGGTGCCGAGCTAGTTAAAAAATGTGAGGGTATTAGCACTCTTAACCTGCTTCTCAATTATAGGTATGCTTCGCAGCTTATCAAGCTTCAGAAGGAGATTGAAGGCTTCATGGGGGTAATTCCTGCCCACATATTGCTCGAAGCTAGAGGACTACTAGCAGACCTGAAAAAAGATTACCCATTGGAGGCTGCAGATATAAGCAAGGAACTGGACAATTCCATCTTCAAACAAGCTTCTATGCTTACAGGCGACCCTTGCCAAAATGCCAAGATGCTGCAAAAACTAGTTTTAGATGATTTGATTGACTGTACTGAAATGATAGAAGATTCCACAAGTTCCTATCATGGTAATGGTTCTGGAATTTCCCAAATTTTTGTGGGTTTAGAGAAACCCATTGGAGATGTGAAGCAACTTTTGTTAAACACTGAGGTTTCCGTCGTTGGTGTCCAGTGTATGGGTGGTGGTGGTAAAACGACATTAGCTCTAGCTCTCTGCGATGATCCTAATATTAAAGGTAAAATGGGCTTCCGCATCCTTTTGGTCATGTTTCTTTGATGTTTTGAGCTCTCATTTGAAAGGTACTCTGTCGAAATTTCTGATGTATCTGCCTTGAATGCCGACATATGCCAAGATTTTGAGTATTTTTTTGTTTCTCCCCATAACGAAGGGGATGATTTTAAAACCCTCTTACACCAAATGCTGTCTACTTCTCAGGGGGTGACGGTTCTGAAAGAAAATCCTTAAAGTTAGTTTGGTTGCCTTAACTCGTCATTTGGAATTCAGATGAACGATTATAAATATAAATCTGTCTTAAGGTTCTGGGCATTTTTTTGGTCATCCTTATCGGAGGAGGTGATGTGATCTCTGGACTTCTAAACCCTCTTACGCTAAATCCTGTCCACTTCTCAGGGGCGATAGATCTGGAAGTTCTTTATAGTTTATTTGGTTGCTTTGACTCGTCATTTGGATTTTAGATGATAGATTATTATCAATATAGACCTGTCTTAGATTTTGGGCTTTTTTGGTTTACCCCTTATCAGATGAGGTGATGCGGTCACTGGACTTTTAAAACCCTGTTACTCAAAAGCTGTCCGCTTCTCAGCGGCCATAGTTTTGAAAGAAGTTCCTTAGAGTTGATTTGGTTGACTTGACTCGTTATTATAAATATAGATCTGTCTATCTTAGGGTTTTATGTAGTAGCTTGCAGCTCCATGTCTAGCTGCCATTCTGTGCTTAAAATTTAAATTCACTTTGTTAGGCGTTTTCATGTGGCACTAAATATTAGTTTCAGTCATCAGTACGCAGGCTACTTTAGTTTGAGTTTGAGTCACTAGTGCTTATTTTTCTTTGTAAGTTGAAGAATTTATCAGCTTAACGGACTCGATTGATTGTGTATATCAGGTCATTTTGGAAACAATGTATTTTTCTTCACCGTTTCACAGTCCCCAAATTTGAAGGGCATATTAGAGAACATGTGGGAGAAGATTGTTGGGAAGAAGAAACCTGACTTTCAGAATGTAGAAGATGCACACAGACATCTTGAACAGCAGCTTCTGAAGTTATCGAAACCAACTCTAGTGATCCTGGATGATGTCTGGAGCAGAGCAAGTCTAGAAAAATTGCTCTTTGAAGGGCCAGGATACAAGACTCTAATCACAACTAGAGACAGTTCCACTATACCGAGGAACCTTTCTACTCAGCTGTACCAATTACCATTGCTGGGTCACGACGATGCCTTGTCCCTTTTCTGCTTCTGGGTATTTGGACAAACATCAATTCCATGCAGTGCTGATGCAAATCTGGTGAAGGAGGTGTGTAGCCTTTTCTAAGTTAGTTGTTGAATTTTGAGGGTTGGATGAATTTCGTAATATTTTTCTTACGCAGAAGTTTGTCTGTGTCTGGAATCTTTGCGAGAACACAATCAATCTTCTATTTTTTATGGAGACCATCCTTTGTCTCTAATCTGCTTAAAAGGAGAAATAAAGGAGATTTTCTGTGTTTTATGTTTGGTTTTAAATGGTTATTGTCTGCTGCATGTGTCTGCGAAGTCTCCCCCTTAAGTTTTCTTTTTGTTTATTCTAGTTTCCAATTTGAATATTAGTTGCAGAGTCAGAGCATACATAGCTGAGCGTTAATATAGAGGAACAGAGTTTTTATTGTATCAGTTTTGCTGGATTGGGCAAGCAAGAGTGAAACATTCAATTAAGCATTAGGAGATAAGAAAATAATACAATAAGCAAATAATTCAATTAAGTTCTAAGTAATTAAAAGATTTATAGACTCAGGACTGATATTTTATCTAGAATATTTGAACTTCTGTTGTCCTACAAGACCTCCTGAATGTTTTCTCATTCCATGAGTTACAGGTGCAAGCAGAATGTAAAGGCCTGCCATTAGCTCTCAAGGTGATAGGAAGCTCGTTGCATGGGGAACCTCGTGTGGTCTGGGAGAGCGCAAAGAATAAGCTTTCCAAAGGAGAGGCCATATCAGATTATCACAAAGAAGGGCTTTTTAAATGCTTGGAGACTAGTGTTTTCTTGTTAGATGATGTAGTAAGGGAATGTTTCTTAGACTTGGGGGCATTTCCAGAGGATAGAAAGATCTGTGCTGATGCATTGTTAGATGTTTGGGTTTATTTTCGGAATCTGGAGTGGCAGGATGCCTTTGCCATTTTATTGGAGCTTGCAAGCCGAAACCTGTTGAACTTAACTAGCAGCAATCCAGGGTAATTACTTTTCTTTTCATTTACAATTTTTTTGTTATCAGTTTAAAATTGTGCTGACTTGGTGGTTGCACTTATCAGGAGCGGAGCAGCAATTTCTCATGGAAGTGTCTCCGAGCTGTACTTTTCTCAGCACGATGTGATGAGGGATTTGGCCTTGTATTTGGGATGCCAAGGTGATATAGTACACAGGAAGAGGTTACTCATGCCTAAGAAGGAGGATAATTTGCCAGGGACATGGGCGTTGCATAGTGATAAACTGTTTGACGCTCAAATTGTCTCTATTCACACAGGTGGGTTACAAGGTTTTTCACAGATGGAATCTCACCGACTAACAACTTGTTTGTGAAATACTAGCCATATGTTGGCCACAAAATTTTTGTACATTAGGATAATGGAACTTAAAACATACAATTTCTTGATTCAACTCTGTAAGTTTTGTTTTTGAATCAACCTTTTAGATCACACTCCATGAGAGTGAAACTTAAGTTGTATACAGATCTTTGAAGCTCCTGGATTCTACTTCAATAGGATGATAATTAAACCCGAACAAGTATCATTTGTGGCCATTTTAGTATTCTATAATTAAATTTCATTTCCGTTCTTTACATGCAGGTCCAATGGAGGAAAACCAGTGGTACAAGATGAATTTTCCAGAGGCGGAGGCTCTGATATTACTCTTTACTGCGGGTGAATATTATCTTCCTCCATTTTTGAAATCAATGAAGAAACTGAAATTTCTCATGGTATTCAATTATGGCACAAAGAGAGCAACAGTGAAAGGTTTAGAGGCCATATCTTCACTCACTAAACTTAAAAGTGTCCGCTTGGAGAGGGTGATAGCACCAGCTGTATTAAATCAGAGCAAAGTGCTACAGAACTTAGAGAAGCTCTCTTTGAGCTTATGCGAAGGGTTTAAAAACCCATCCACATTCAACAATACCAAGCTGCAAGGTTTTAACATGGATCACTGCAGTGATTTAGAGGAGTTACCCCAAAATATCTGCTATATGCCTTACGCTCAGCTGTGGTCTATTACCAACTGCCATCAGGTTCAGAAGTTACCATATGACCTTGGAAATCTGAGCTCTCTAAGAGTGTTAAGGTTGTCAGCACTGCCGGGCCTAAAAGAGCTTCCACCGTCAATTGGAAACCTTGGGGGGCTGGAATACCTAGACATTTCAGTGTGTGTGGGTTTGAAGGAACTTCCAGAGGAAATAGGCCAACTAAAGAAATTAACTGAGTTAGATATGCACGAGTGTTCTCGTTTGAAGAGGCTACCCAGAAGTGTATGTGGACTAACTTCCCTGAAACATGTTACCTGTGATGAGAAGATTGGGAAACAGTGGTTGCGGGCCAAGGAAATTGCTCTCCCAGAACTTAGAGTTGAAATTGTTGAAGTACAGTTCTGTTTGGATTGGCTTGACGATTGACTTGACGGCCAGGTAAAATGTCTCTAAACGCGATCTTCTTTAATTTTTTCTTCTACAGCAGGTTCTCTATAACACTCTTCTATAGTACTGTGTTAGTCTGTGGGATGATATATTTTTTTGGAGAAGTGCTCTGTACTTTCGTGATTAATCATATAGTTTATTTGTTCGCTACGAGTGCAGAAACATTTTCCTTGGAAGGGGATGCAAATATGTCGGACCTAATTCCTTCCTTTGGTCGTCCAAACATCTGAACTATATTTTGATATTAAGTTTGACTTCTCTGTAATATTTGCTGTGAAGAAGTCTCGAAGAACTCTCTGATGAACATTAAATGGTGTTTGATTTTCAGTTTGACTCTTGTAATAATATTTGCTCTGAAGTCTCGAAAAAAAAGGCTACGTATTTGTATTCCCCTATGTATTATATATCGTATGGTGTGGTAGGTACCAAGAATGCAATTCAATCCTTACAGGTTGGAGTGTACATTACTGCTTGGTTTAATGTATTATATTAAGAAATCTATGCACTTTAGTTTACCTAATTGGCTGAGTATAATTAGGGAGAAAATGGTATGTTTTGATGATATTGTTTGTTAAGATTTGTAGTTTGAACTATAGACGATAAATGCTCGTTTATATGTATGCATGCTCATTTTGATAAATTGGATCATTTTGTTCATAGTAGTTTGGTAATATGCTATATAAATGTGCTTCTTCATAATGCTGTAATCTTTGTGTTATATTTTATAAAAAAAAGGTAAAAATATTGATATGTAGGAAAGAAGATCCAAGCACAAAATCTTATAGGGCAGTTTCAAATCATTCCTAATTTTTTTACAGCAGCTTGTTTGATGAGTCATGTAATATTGAATAAGGTTTTAAGTCTACATCATCAAATATGATAATTACATGCTTTGTTGAGGTTATCCAAAATGTCCAAAAAAAATAGTTGAATGTGTAGTTGAAGTAAATTCAAAATGAACTCAAATCCCAAAAAGAGTTGGATGTAAGTGACTACTTTTTGGTTCTATTATAAGTTATTAGCATGTTAGCACTCAGAACATGAAAAAGCTAGTGGGAATCATCAGCATGTGGAGCACTTAGTGCATGCAAAGGGATGGTGGGAGCTTTTAGCATGTGGAGTAATTAGTGCATGGTAAGGTTAGTGGGAACTTTTTGGATTGTTAGAGCATTAATTACTATAAATAAATATAGTACTAGTTACTACAATTTTGTTGGATGTGTTTGTTGTGTGGAAGATAATATTTTGGATTTATGTGATTAATGAGTATGTATGTGTGGATGTAATATGTATTTATGTCTTATAATAAAATTGTGTCTATTTTTTTTGTGAGAAATGTACACTCAAAATTGACTAAATAGTGTGGGGTTTGGTTGACATGAGAAACAATAAATGGGAAGAAAATGATTAAAAATAAAAATGTACATCTATGTGACCTTATCAACTTTGATGTGGTTTGCTTCTACGAGAGAGTTGATCTCTAACTCAATTGAGCTCATTAAGTGGATGAGCTTGTAGAGTTATGCTTGAGATTGACCATCTTTTTTCAAGGCGTTGTTTATGAGCAAGTTGATGGTATTGACACGGGTTCCCCCCCTCCCATCATAGCCAACCTCTACATGGAGCATTTTGAAGAAACTACCCTCCAATCTTTCCCTCTCAAACCTAAATGGTGGAAGAACTATGTAGATGACACCAATGTGTGTTGGCCCCATAGGTGTGAGAAGCTTGAAGAGTTTTACATTCACCATAACAATGTTCTTTCACTAAAGAGATAGAAATTGACAAATAACTCTCTTTTCTTGATATCATACTCATGAGGAAACTTGATGGTTCTCTAACCCATTGTGTGTTTCGCAAATCCAACCACACCAACCTTTACCTCCACTCTTCCTCTCATCGATGTCCTGCCCAAAAAGTGGGCATTCGAGCACCTAGATCAAGAACATGTTCACCTTCCATTTTTTCAAATTGAATGGTTATAAGAGCAAGCACATTAAAAGAGCCTTTATCCAAGTCAAATCTAGTTGCTCATCCAGGGCTTAGAGAACCTCCCATTCTAAACCCTAGCCCGCTCCTCCTCTCCCTTACATTGAAGGTATCTCAAATAAGATAACTAAGATCCTTTGAAGGAGAGGCCTTTCTCAAATGCACCCACACCAACCTTCACCTCCAGTCTTCCTCTCATCACTGTCCTGCCCAGAAAAGTGGGCATCCTCAAAACCCTTGCCATCCGAGCACCTAGATCAAGAACATTCTCACCTTTAGCATTTTTTCAAATTGAATGGTTATAAGAGCAAGCACATTAAAAGAGCCTTTATCCATTAGCCAAGTTATATCTAGGTTGCTCATCCAGGCCTAAGAGAACCTCCCATCCCAAAACCTTGCTCGCTCCTTCTGTCCCTTACATTGAAGGTATCTCAAATAAGATTGCTAAGATCCTTTGAACGAGAGGCCTTTCTTGCACCTTCAAACCTATCTTACCTACGAGGCACATTATCCCCTTTATTAAAGACTACATAGACCCCATGCTCAATTGAAGAGTATACAAAGTGGTACGCTTGTGTGGGTCACCATACATCAGTGAAACGAGCCACTCCTTTAACAATATAATCAAGGAGCATAGCGCAAATATTAGGCATGATCGTGTTTTGTAATCTTCCTTGGATGAGCATTCTTCCAAAACCAAGCATCACATCTTTTTAGAAAATATGCAAATTTTAGCCAAAGAGGAAAACTATTTCAAGAGGAAACTGAAAAAGATCGTAGAAATAAATAAGCATCCTTCAAACTTTTGCTAGGATGACAAATACAATTTGAGTTTCTCTTGGGTTCCTTTGCTTTCTAAACTCAAGTTGTGTTTTGTAAATCTGCCTTGGTTGAGCATTCTTCCAAAACCAAGCACCACATCTGCTTAGAAAATATGCAAATTTTAGCAAAGAGGAAAACTATTTCAAGAGGAAACTAAAAAAAGCCACAGAAATAGATAAGCATCCTTCAAACTTTAGCTAGGATGACAAATACAATTTGAGTTTCTCTTGGGTTCCTCTGCTTTCTAAACTCAAGTTGTGCTCCCTAACCCCTCTTAAACCCTCCTCCCCCTTTTTATCTTTCCCTTCTAGTACTTCCTTTCTCTCACTTTCCCTCTCCTCCCCTCCCTTTTGTCTTTACCCTGGTTTCTCATTCTCCCCACCCCGCCTCATCTCTTCGTTTGTTCTTTCTTCATTCCTTCTAGGTATCCTCCGAGCTTGGAGTGTTCACTTCCTTCATCTCTCCTCTCCAACCTCTATCGTTGGCAAAAAGGGACATTTAGCTAGAGAAATATTAAGAAATTTAAGCCTATTGCCAACTGGCAATTTAAAGTGTAGAATTTTCCATAATAATATATGGGCATTAACTTCTACTCTAGACCTATAGATTTGAACACTAAGGTTCCTCAACTTCTCTTTAAATTGGCAACCCCATTTGACATTAAGTCTTGGATTTAATATGCTAGCAAGAAGTTGAGTCCACTTTTTGGCCAAAAAGTGGAACTACGTTTCCCGCTTTTTCAAATTCGTCATATTTGACCTAAATATTTGAAGCATTTAGAGATGAAATCTTTAAAAAGTCAGTAATAGAAATTGTAGTACTCGAAGTCTACTTTCCAAATATGTAATTTATTTGATTACCCAGATGACAAAATTTTAGTTTTAGTAGGCACTACTAAAAACCACATTTTAAAAGTCATTTTTTTAAGCCATACTATGCCCTTGTATGACAAACAAAATTTGACCTAAATTCAACTATTTCTCTGAATCCTTTTGGGGAATGGTATGTAACATAGTTGAGATTGATGACAATATTTTTTTGTATTTTTTATTGAATAAATTTTTTATTGGGCATAATTGTTGTTTTTAAAACCTCGTGTATGAAAAGCATAATTTGACCTAAACATATCATTTTTTAATTTTTTAAAGTGTGTAGAATTATCTCTAGTTTGATGTCATATACTTTTTTTCAAGAAACTTTCCAATAAAAATGTTATTAAAATAACAGTAAAATCGACCATCTCTAGTTTGTAAACCTTTTGCAGTAGAAACTAATTAAAAAAAATTAAATTTAAAAATAAATTATATATTTGGAATCTGCATAGTTTGATCTATAATGGGTTTTTTTTGTCAAATTTTTTTATAGAAAATCCATTCTGATTTGTGGTGAAAGTGTATTTTTTGTTTGCAGATTGAGATAACTTTTAAGGTTCAGGTCAAACTAGATCCAAATCTAGGGGTTGGTTGACCAAGCCTATCCCAAAGCTAAACCCGAAGTAATTTCAAGGGAAATTTTTGAAATGTTAAGGAAGATGGTCCCACTTAACAAATGTTGCCCCATTTTAGGAATGTGACCCTGTTCCATTTTTTATACGTTGGAAATTTGGGTGAAACGTAATGGGGTCCCATTTTGAAATGGGGTAACGTTCCAAAAATGGATCGTGACCACATTTTGAAACGAGGCCACATTCGATAAATGGAACGTGACCCCATTTCATAATGGGGTAACGTTTTATTTTAACCCTTTTTTAAAATTTTGTACTGAGAATTTTTATTGCAACAACAATTGTACTTGGAGTATGGTCAACAATGATAATTTCTGTAGATTTTTGGTGTTTTTGGTCTTGTTTATGCAATATTCTATTTACTATTGGAAGGAATCAATGATTGGGAGTATTTTTGAAGGACTCAACCATTGAAGACATTCTTATGATTGATTTCAATTGTCAACCATGGGATCTAAACAACGTTAAAAGATGGTTATGACCCTCGAGGACATCCAAGCAGAGAAAGACAAAGATGCCAAATGTCAAAGAGATAGAAGAATGAGGATGCACCAAATGAATAATAATGAAGCTTCAAGATCCACAACAATTGAAGAGACAAACATTATAAATACCATGAGGGATACGATGGATGCATAAGATGCAAATGTCAAAGAGGTGAAGGCAAAAGACAATACAATTATAGACAACAATGCAAGTACGTCTTTGAATGTATCATTTAATGATGTAGAAAATGTGACAATAAACATGATTCTAGGTACAACTTTGAATCCACCTTTCAATGATACTGAAACTATGATTATAGATAATACCCTTTATGGATATTTATTACAACTAGCATATACTAGTGTTGAAATTGATTCAATTCCTAGCATAGTTCTTCAAAGAGATCATGGAATTGAAAATACCCCTAGTGTTGTTGAAAATGAAAATCATCCTATTGCTGAAAATGAAAATCCTTATGTTGTTGAAAACGAAAAATCCTTATGTTGTTGAAAATGAAAATGAGAATCCTTCCCTAGATGAAAATGAAAATCTTTCTCAACAAGGTGTAACCAAAAATTCTATGATGTTGATAATGAAAAGCATTTTTTGTAAATTGAATGTAATTTTTAGATGGTCTTCCTGGTAAGATATCTTGGAAGTTGATAAGAAAGTATGCTAATAAAATATATACAAATTTTTTTATAAAAGGAAAAAAACATTTCAATGTCAACTTGTGATTCAATTGATGAGAATGTCAAAAAATGATAAAAGTAATAAAAAGTTAGGCATTTATGTGAAACAAAATAAAAAATATGCATTAGTTAAACATGCTATATCTATTGTTGTTAGTGTTATTGAGTCTATTGGAAAAACGAGTTGATCAAAAGATAGGAATGCAACATTGCGACAAGCTATAAAACTGATATACTCAATTTAAAAACTTTGGATAAAAAATGGTAAAAATCATTAGTGAAATTTTAAACATGCATCCTAAAACATTGGTAAGAGAAGCAAAGAGAAGATTAAGTATTGAAAATGATCCAATCAACCAATGTTGGAGTTTTAGTGGTAGATTCCCATGATCTGACACGAAATTGAATCCTAAAATCAAATCTTTGGTTGAAAAATATTGGCATGATAATACAAGGGTATCATCTAATGCTAGAGATGTTTTGAAACTATGAGTGGGCTGTAAAATTTGTGATCCTTATCCTAAACATCAATTAGACACAACCCAAATTGAATTTTATATAAAATTGTTAGATGAGGTTGTGTTACCTGGACATATTACCCTTAGTCAAAGATCATTTGAAAAATATAAACCTTGGTATGTGAAAATCAATAAGCAACGAATATCTTGTTGTAAAATACATGTTCAATTCCATTATTATTATGTTTTTCGACATATACATTGTACTTTACATGCTAACATGATTATGCAAGATTGTGGTATTAATATACCACCTGAAATAATCAAGGAGTTTGTAGCAAGTTTGTTTTGTGAAAGATCTAATGGGAAATTATTATTGTTTAAGTTCATGTATTTATGGACAATGCACTAGTTGAGGGAAATTTTCATTATTAGGACAATGTATGCATGAAAGTAGTGAAAATGATTTTGGACAACAATTAGTGGATGTTAAAAGATTTAAGAATGTTGAGTATCCTTTAAAAGATGGAAAATTGGAAATTGATGCGAATTAATAATAGAAAAGCTTAGTGTACATGCATTCATGTCAGAATTCAAGAGTAAGATCGTTCCAAAATATGTGAAATACTGTCAATATGCTAGATGGCTTGATGGTCAATTTCACACATGTAAAATAAATTTCCAATTGGTACTATACTATTAGTAGTTGACTTTGTAGAAAACTATACTCTTGCTCCAAAAGAGAAAACTCAAGATCAATACTACAATTCAATGCAAGTAGCTATGCTTGTTCATATTGTTTATAGACATGCACATTATAGTACAGAGGATGATAGAAAAAATGTGAGGGAATATCATTTGTTCCTGGTAAGATGTCTGGGAAGTAGATAAGAGTGTAACAAACCTATGTATTTGTGATATGCTTGTATTACTAGGGGTGAAGTCGTAGTTACTCGCCTAGTGAGGTTCACATGATGTCTCAACCCCTGTCATTGTTTGTACTGTCTTCTATATATATATATGCACATGTATACTCGCTTTATGATGCAAGCTTGTAGATATCAGGCATCGACTTCACCTCGCTCCACAAGTCTAAGCGTTCCCTCAAATCCTTGATGGTTGTTATTGTGGAGATAGTACCAAGGCCCTTGCATGTGTCACCTCATCACCCTTACCTGATTTGGGACACATCGTGGTTCCTATTTAATCAGTCCGATGTGAGGGTGACAACCCCAGACTCACCTCACTCAATTGGGCATGGTTGTGGATAGTGCCTTGTGAACCCTTGTATTATTTTGGTTGTATGATTTTTTTATTCAGTTCATTTGTTTCTCTTCCTTGGGATGATTCTTAGTTGATATTTGTTATAGGTTTCATGCTTGGTTAGGTGTTTGGTTTGAATTTCCTTGTTGACTGCAGTTGACCTTGTTTGATCTTGAAGTTATCTTGATGCGTTTCATAATTGATTTTTATGGCCTCTTTTGGATGTTAGATGAGATATTATTATGTTTAAGAGATATATTCTATAACAAGTATGAATGTGTAATAATGTTAATGTTGTATGGATTACAGTGTTTTGTATTTGGTACCTATCTACACACACACACACACACAAAGGTAAAGTATAGTATCCTTAATTATTAAATTATTAATAATGTGGATAGGCTATATATATACTTTTAAGGGGACTTAAAGATGTAACTATGGTATAAATTATGGTTGATCTTATGTGGAAGGGTGTATATATTTGTCTTGATTGGTCACCCTTAGATCATTAATGCATTTTGGGATTATTTCCATGTTATGAACGTTTGTCCTTTTGGCTTCTCTTGTTTGATCTCCTGAGTATTATTTATATTTTGGTCATTTTGGATCTTGTTGGTTAATGACCTGATTATTATATTTTGTTGATTTATAATATTCTTCTTTATGAGGTCTTGAATGAATTTTGGATTTATAGTTGATTTATTGGAATATTTTGGTGTGTGTGCATAAGTGTATTTATTATAATAATTGAAGTGGGGGAAAATTTTCTTAGTTATGTTATTTATATTAGAGTTATTTTTATTATCCCATTAGTTGAAAATTGGTTGGGAGTTGGTTCCCAACCAACACAACTCTTGGAGATCTATTTGAGGGAGTTTCTTTTTCATTCTTGGGGGGCGGGGGGTGGGTCTTTCTGGAGTTTCATGGGAGAAAGTTTGAGAATTTTGTTGAGGGAAATTTATGAGATTTGTGAGAAATTTTCGTGGAGATTTCATGATTTTCTTTGTTTTGGGAGAGGGACAATGTTTGATATTTTCAAAAGTTGAGAGAGGGAGTTATTTCTGAGGATTTTGGATTTTATTTATTGGAGATTTATGAAAGTGGAGATGGTTTTGAATGCTGCATCTGAAGTTTGGTTTTCTATCCTCTCCTTGTCTCCTTCTTCGTTCTTCAGTGGAATCTTCACAGAGTCTAAGGTAGCATTTGAATTCCTCAATCCTATTGTTTATTTGATTGCATATGGAAGTGTTTTATATATTTTAATAATGTATGGTAGATGTAATTTTTATTTTATTCTTGAAAGTTTCTATAGGTTTGAATTCATTTTGGTGAAAATTACCATGTGTTTTCTTAGGTTTTCTACACACTCATTTTTGGAAATATGTTATTTTATTAAATTATTTTGAGTATAGGGTTTTTCTTGGTTGATGTTTCTAAATTAAAATTCAAATATAAGAAATGGGTATCTCTTATTTTTTAATTTTAGGCCTCAATTAATTCCCTATTATGTGTATTTTCTTGGATTATTTTTGTACTTCCCGAATTTCAATTTTCAGTCAACTTTCTATGAATGGTATGGACTGGTACATATTGATTATGGTCTAAAATTAATACCATAGATAGGTATGTGTCTCATATTTCATTTTCCACTAGTGTAGTGCATTTTTGTTATGTTTTGAGGAAGTTACACCCATTTTGGTGAAGGCAAGTTTGAACCCCAACTAGGGTTTTCAGATTTAGAATAGGAGCCATAAATTTCTTTCCCATTGTTGGAGCTTCATAAAAATTGAATTAAAATTCTATAATTATGTTACATAAATCTCCATTGAAGCGATTTTCTTTATTATTTATTTTGTGGAAGATATGGGCGATTCTTCTATGATGACTATTTTGTGCATTTAATCCTTGTTTGAAATAGATTAGTTTAAGAATATTACCAAGTTTTAGGGTTTGTATGGTTCCCAGAGGATATTAGGATTTTTTTTATTCTTTGGTTCATTTGATCTATGTGTACTCTGAATATTTTTATAATATCACTTTGATGCCTTCTTATGTGTTTGGAACATTTTGAATATCAAATTAGGATTTAGGGTTATCGAGTGGACTAGGGACAACATATGTTTTCCTAAACTCAATCAAATATTGTTATGGAATTGATATGAATTATTCTATACTAAATAATGGATCTATTATGTTCTTATGATTCTTGTATGTGGGTTAAGGAACATAAGTACACTAGGTGAGTGACTCACAGTGAGGGGTCGGGGCCCCTAAGTGGTTTCCAGGGTAACCCACTGTTGATTTATCTTAATCAAGTGATGACATTAATAAATCTCATTGGGTTGGGGGGATTAAACTTTAATTAAGAATAATTTATGCCTCGCCCATGCCACTATTTCTAGCACAAACTAGGGGATGTGGTGGAGAAGGTGCCTTTGTGGTGGCATAATCGAACAACCTTGTCTACAAGAGAGGTGTTCGGTTCTGCATATGCCTACTTGGGGGTCGGGGAACAGAGTGGCTAGTACCAGGGTAACCCAAGGGGTGAAGGATATGCGATGAAAATCACCTAGCTTGTATCTTAGAGTCCCTACCAATGTTGATCATGCCTCTCGTGGTCCTTGTGGTCTTCTTGTCTTTCCTTTTTGTCTTGTGAATTTGGGGAAAAGATATCACCACCTTAGGAATATCCTAGCTGTTACCACTTGCCTTTGTCTTGGGTTCTATATCCTAGCTCAGGGGAGTGGGCCTATTGTTCCCATGTGGTTGGGTGGTTAATATTGATATTGAGGTATTGTTCGTGGTTCTTTGGATGATCCTAGCACATGTTCCTTTCCAAATCTGCAGTTGAAGACTTCTTTTTGGATATTTTATTATGTTGCGATGCACTTCTGTATCTCTATTCATGTAATTGTAATCTAATATAAGGAGTCTTGTAGACTTGGTATAATGATGTATATTGATGTAATTTCAATTCAAATAAATGTTTAAGGGAATGGGCAGTTCTAGGTAAATTGAAGGGAAAATAATATGTGGTATATTGGATATGTTATTAGCATTAAAAGAAAGTGGTTTATGTTATTTATCCTATTCTCTTATGTTGTCCATCTATAAAAAAAATGAGCTTAGATATAGTTATATATAATGATGTACCTAAAAAATAATGTATTATCTCTTGATGAAAGGATCAAAGGAAATTGTTGTGAAATGATAGATTAGTGATTGGAATTATAAATAATGAATAGTTATGAAACAATTAAATAAGATAGTAACTTGATTGCAATGTTAATGGTTGGGTCATGTTTACTTAGTGCAATTAATATGAATATAGGATTATGGAGAATGCATATTTTAATGGATGTTAATATCTTACCCTTATACTTAAATGAAAGTGATATGAAGGATAGGTAAGTAGTTTGTTTAATGAAATTAATGATAAGCTATCAAATAATGGCATGAGTTGAATAATGATTGACGTATGTTTAAATAAGGATTGAGTTAGGAACACTTACCTTGGTGCATTAAAATGAACATACACTAATAAATCTTATAATTCAATGTGTATAAATTCTTAAATGTGAATTGGTTAGATAGTGTTGCTTGAGTAGTGACGTTAGAGAACCTGTGATGGCCTAAAATTGTTCATAACATTGCAAGTGTTTATTATGTGTGATGAATATCTTATTAGATTGTAAAAAAATTAATTTGCATCTTTTAAGGATAGAAGTTTTGTCCTCCTGGGTTCCTTGGCGAGGTGTTACAGTATCCATCTATTTTGTTGGAGGTGGTCTGTTAGTTATTTAGTCAGTTAGTTGTGAAGTTTTAGTTTAAATAGATTAGAAATGATGTAACTATTTTCAACAATTTAGTTTCATAGTTGTTAGTATCATGTGTAATCAGTTTCTATTATATGAATAAAGAAACATTGTTGTTCTGAGTTTATAGTGTATTGAAGAACTTGGATATAATCACCCAAGGGGGCCCACTTGGTGAGTGGTCCTTTGCATTTTGTTGTTTATTTCTAGTTGTTATCATTGTTGTTCAGTCACTTGTCTATTCCTACAATCAATAGGAAATAATTCTCGTGACTATTCTTGCAACCAAAGTAGGTAGTGTAGTTTCCTGTTTGATAGATCTGAACTTAGTTTCTGTAATTTGTTTTCAGAGCTGTTCATTATTAAGTAGTTGACAACCAAGTAGTTTTAATTTCAAGCATCTATTTTCCTGTATTACTTCTCTTTCCAACAATAGTTAGCATGACCTCAATGGAGCCTTAGTGCATATATTGTGCATAATCATTTCAAGTTCATGACCTTGGGTTGACATATTAAATGAACCTTGCCATAGGAAAGATAAATGCTCAATTAGGATGACCAATCTATGAGTAGAGTATTTGAACCAAGTTATAAATCCAATTGGAAAGGCCTACACACGCATAGGATCCCTTGCATATAGTGTCCTTAAGTCCCGCCTTTTGAGTCACATGTTATCAAGATCTTGATCCCCTTTAAGATGGTACTTCAGTAAATGTCTTTGAGTGTCCTTGTCGTCTTGTTTGTCCTAGATGTCCTTTTTTCATTATCCCTACTCCAACATTCCTCTCATCATCCATCTTCGTAGATGCATCCTTCGTCAAATCAGACCACATAAGTCCTATCCGTCAGTTACCATTTGGAAAAGATATTTGGGGTAATCGTTATGACATTGATTTTTTTGAATCTTTGTTAATCTTTGTTTTGAGATTCTTCATTTACCTCCTCAAGATCACCATGGTCATTTATATCATGTTGCACTGTGAATGGGTAAACTTGGGACAATCTCTTTATCTTTTGTTTCCAATTCAGTCAGCTATGACCCTTGCATTTTCAATGTGTGATCCTCGTGGTCATATGGTGCACTTGGGAAATATCATTTTCTTGTGGGTTCCCTAGCATCGTATCCACCATGATTCCTTTGTGATTTAGGCATGATGCTGTGAAAACCCTTTAATGTTTGTTTTATCAGTCCATCCAACGTCTATGACTATGCCTTGGTTCTTTATAGCTCGACAAGTCCTTGACAATGCTAAAGAAAATTAAGTGCTCACTACATAACAACTCCCTTTTAGGGTGCTCTTGCTCAAGATTTTATCCCATCCTTAATCACCCATAATCCTTCATTCTCATCCATCTACCCATCTTCCCTAATCTTTATAGCTAGGAATGTGTACACATGTCATTGAGTTAGGCCTCATCCTAGTTGAAGTTTTGTTGCATGTGACTTGATGAGTTCATTTGCATTATCACCTAAGGCCATTAGCATTTGCATTACAATATCCTATTTATCATTTATTTGCATTCATTTTAGTACATCACATTGTATCATATCTAGATCATAAAATGTAAATATAGAATTATACTAATGCATCTAATCATTACATCGCATTTGCCTACTTATACAATAAGACATATCAATGTTATTATAATATACACATAATCATAAAAGCCTCACATCCTACATCAAATCACATTTGTACATTTGCATATAAGATTCCATCATAAGCAATAAACATCATATAAAATCATCCATAGATCACCATAAAATGTCTATCATTCATATATATATTTATATATATATAAAGGTATGAAAATACTCAGGCAAAATACATAGGTACATCACATCAAAATCATCATGTTTACATCATATGTCATGTAAATCTCATCTGATGCATATACATGAGCTCAAAAAGTTTCTCTAAACAAGGCTCCTATATAGCCCCTCTCTGAAACCAATCTAGTCACTTCCTCTATCGGTCTTAGTGCTTGTGCCCCTATATCTTAAGCTTTTCCTCCATCACCCCTTGAATACCCAGATCCCTCTGCAAGTTCCTAATCCTATCTCCCATCCTCTGTCCCTTTCATCCATGCTAAGAGACCCCCTGACACATCCTCATCTAGCCTCTTGTTACATGTAGCCCTTCTCTCTACACTAGGAGTAACTGCACTATCATCATCCTATGACCTCGATGACCATATTGGAGTCTCTGGTTTGTCTCTAATCCTACTGTCATCCTCTGTCTCACCACTCTTGTGCTAATTCTTGTGGGTACCTTTAGTGGTGACATGACTTTTCCTTCCCTACGGTGAGTGGTGCTACTCCTCTCAGATTTCCTACTATTCCTACTACCTCTCCACTACTCCTCATAGATCCCTCGCTGCTCTGGGATGATCCACCACTCCTGCTAGATCCCCTACTCTGGCTTGAGATCCCACTCTTGTTGGGTCTCATTGATGTTGTGTATGTTTGTCTCCTCTCGGCGGGAACTGAAAGCTCATAAGTTTCCTTGTACCATATTACCTCACCCTTCAGCTCCTCTATCCACCCTATTTTCTCTATAATCAAGGATACCATCCTCTCACTCATCCCTCCTCCTATATCTCTTTCCCCTAACACAACTCCATCCCTCTCCCTCCTAATATCCTCCATTTGTCTCCTCATGCGCTCTATATCCGAAGATCCCTTTCATCGTGCAGCCTCCAAGGCATCTTGTGCTTCATCTAAGGAATCTCTCTCTCCTATGGCCCCATCCCTCTCCTTTGTCACTACCCCCAAATCAATCCTCATCCTCACAATCTCCCTCCTCATCTCCTCTTTCTCCTCCTATAGGCTATCCTTCACCTCTCTCATCCCATCCCTCTCCAACATAATTGCATCATACATCCCCTGTCAACCAAACAATGAGGCCCTTATGGTCTCCAACTACTCCCCTGTGAGGCTCTTTGTGTTGTTGTCCCTATCTCTCCCTGTAGTCTCTCTCATTTCTTTGTCAACTTTGCAATCCGATACCGTGCACTCTCTAGATGCAAACTCAGAGTCTCTATCATATCTTGCTGATGTTGCACATTGTCATGATGTTGTGCAGCCTACTCTGCTAACCACTTGTCTGTCCTCTGCACCTGTCTTGTCCTCTGTGGTGGTACTAATATTGGCCTCACCACTGGGTCTCCACCCCTACCCTTAGCCCGTCGAGTCCTCAGTCTCCCTACAATATATGCCTCTCTCACCTGTGACTCCTCATCCCTCTCTACCCTCATCTATCATCTGTATGATCTCCTAAATACTGACTGCTCTATCTTTGTCGCATCTATCTGCATCACATCTACATACAATGACTCCTGACCCCCTGCCTCTACATCTGGAAACTCCTGATCCACTGAATTTGCACCTAACACCTTATGATCCATTGCCTCTCCCTCCTCTCCCTCACCACTCACCTCCCCTGTGGCCTCCTCTACCTCATTAGCCTCATCCCCTCCTCTCTTGGATGCCCTCAACAATAGTTTCACCGGTCCGCCTCTCTGTAATCGTCCTCAGTGCATGGATGCCTCTGTCCTCCATACTTGTGGTACTTCTATGCTTGTAATCCCCATTGGTGATGGTCCATGTATCTCCCACCATGCATCATATCTACTCTTAGTTCTTGGATTATCTAATCCACCCACGAGATTCCACACCTCTGCCTGTATATCTTCCTACTCTCGGCGAGCCTCCTCCCTCCTAATTGTCACTCCTCCTAGACTCCCCTCCATGAGAATCTGTGTTGTGGACCTAGAATGTCCTACCTCATCCCTAACTATCTCATGACTTTTTCTGGCCTGTACTACTTGATAACATACTCTCTCATGTCCTGTATGTATGATGGTATCATCATATATGGTAGCTCATCCCCATCCTCTACCCATCCAGTGATGTCTTGATATGGTCTCCACATAAGGGTCAAGGCATCCAAGCATCTACCATCGTCCTCCAATGGTCTACTGTTAGCCTCACATATCTTAGTGATCCCCCCATTGGTACACTACTGGCTCATCTTCCCTCCTTTCTGTCATCACCCCCATTAGATGGGTAACTACTATGTGCTCCCACACCCATATCTACAATAGCATGGAGTGCCCTATACTCTTTAGTCTATGGTAGCATATCATATTCAACTCTTTGTACAACTCTGCTAACATCAATGTCCCCCATGCCACTCACCTATGTCAGCACACTGCATCCACCACAAGTTGTGCCCATTTGAGTGATATCACACGTCCTCGTCTATCTGGTGTCAATAAGTACCCTGCCAGTATGCATATGTAAACAATCATGTATCTATTTGCACTCGTGTATGCTCGCGCCACGCCTAGTAACAATGTCTCATTATGCACAGGTACATCTGTCCTCCCTAGCAATGTCTGTAGTGCTTGGGTGTGTGGTACCTACATCCCGCATAGATGTTGGTGTCCCCCTAATCGGAAGCCAAAAAATCCTACAAATGTCCTCTATTGTCACTGTCACCTCCCCTGTTGGGAGGTGAAACATCAATGTCCCTGACCTCCACTACTCTGCTAGTTTTGTCACCAGTCCACTATATGATCAAATGTTGGGCATCCGCGCCATGTAGCCCCATTCCAACTAATCCACTAGGGCCTCTACTGTAGTCCAAATCCCTCTGATAACTACAATATCGACAACCATGACTCTCACCCCTTGAGTGCATCCATGTTCCTCTACACAAGCATCAACACTTGTCAGTCCCGTATATCCACAATTTGCTAAACCATCCTACTTGCCCGCAAATAAAAAAATAAAAAACCACCCCCTATCCTAACCTTCGGTCTCGTTGTTCCAACCCTTTCTTTCCTCCTTCATCATTCCTCCAATACCCTCCAACCCCTAGAATTCCCCCATCCATCTTTGGCTCCTTTCGCCCATTCTTAGGCGAATCTGCCATTCGATAGGGCCCCGTCACCCCTGTCCCCTTTTTGCCCTCGCTGACATATCCACCAACTCCTGGCTGGCGGATTCGCTAGCCCCCGCTCCTGCCACCCGCTAGTGTATCCGCTGACCCTCATTCTTGCAACCTACCGACATATCTGTCGACTCCCAACAGACGGATTTGTCGGCCCTCAAACCCTTCCCCCAACGACATATCTGTCAGTTGCAGACCAACGGATCCACCGATCTGCAACTGGAAATCACCCACCCAAACCACACACAAAAATCAAGGTACTTGGGGGTCCGGTCATTGTCGCCACCATACACGTCGAATAACATCGACTCGATGCTCTGACTACTCGTATACGATCATTTTCTCTTGTTTCCTCTTTTCCTCTCCTCAAATCAAATTCTTCGAGTGTGTGGATGAAAATGACTTGTCAAAATTCATTTTTTCCTATTATAGGGTCTTTTTACCGCCCTATTTTGCATCCTTCTACCTTCATTTGGTTACCGTTTCCTCATACAAACTCTATTTTTGACACCGTTCACGCCTACGAATTTTGTTTTTCCTCTACTTTTCATTTTCGCTACCTTTGTAGTGCTCACTCTCTTTTTGAGAGCCCGCCACAAAATTGTATGTTGCAAACTTTAAAAAATATATATTAGAAATGCACCTAATTCCATCATTAGAAGCACATGTCACAAAATTATATATTATCATTACAAAAAGTCCAAGTAAAGATTATGGTTACCAAGATATTTCAACATTTAATTGGTTGGATTCCAAATTGGAATTGCAAGTTAAAATATGTGAGTGCACATAAAAGTGGAGATATAAAATTCATTTGTAGTTTCTAAGGGTTGGTCTCCATACAACTACATAGCTTATTTTGACTAAGAAACACTACTCAACTTTTTGAGGAGTTATTTATGGAGCTTATAGCCCATGAGTTATTTGTAGAGCTTGTAACGCATGAGTTATGTTTAGCACTTATCTTAAATTTATATACTTATCAACCCCTAGTTTATCTACATATTATTTTTGATTTCTCAATAGTAGTAAGAAATAATTTCAGATTTTTTTTTTCTATAGTAAAAATTCTTCATCTAGGATCATTCCAACTAGGGGAATTGTACTAGTAGCCCCTGTGACTAACTTCCTCACCATTAGATCTTAAACAATACATTGAATCTTGATGGTTTTTGTTTTGTTTTTGTCTCTGTATGTGATGTAACTGCTTATAACTTATGGGCACACAACTCCTTATAACTATTGTTCTCGCTTATGGGTAGGAATGGCACAAACTGTGGGATCTAGTATGTGTGCAAGGGTAAACAAGTGGTCATTTCAAAGTGGTTCTTAATACCTACTTAAAGATGCTCCAATAATAAAAATGTCCCAATAACAAACATGATAAAATTTTAAGATGTGAATTTCCATAAAAAATATATATTTTCTAATATATTTTAAAACTATATCATTATAAACATTATACATCTTAATGTCTGTTCTGTTTGTGTGTTGTTGATAAATTATTGATGGTATGTAAAAACCGACATCCCTGTCTTAGTGCTGAGTTGTGTAAGAATCAGCCTCCTTATTTGACTGCTGATTATAATAAAAAACATTATAAATCTCAATAATAGTAAATTTCAAAAATCATACGAAAACCTCGGCAAATGCATCTTCCCTTAGATACATATTATTAGAGTTTATAACAGTAAACCTTTTCTAAAACCATTGTGTGCCTGTAAAACTAGAGCTCCAGAAGTTTTCTTATTACAATTTGTGTACAAGAAAAAAGTGATTCAAAAAGAATAAAAACAACAACAAAATCACTTAAAATCTATAATCCACTTATCCCCGTGGAAAAGCTGCAGGCCCGACACCATGTTATGGTAAAGAACATGAAAGCAGTGGTATTGATGCACAGCTTTTCCACCAGGGCAAGAGGATTACAAGTGTCCGCTTGGAGAGGGTAATTGCACCAGCTTTATTAAAACAGGGCAAAGTGCTACAGAACTTAGGGAAACTATGTTTGAGCCTATGCGAAGGGCTTAAAAATACATCCACATTCAACAATACCAACCTCCATGATTTGAACACGGATCACCGCAGTGGTTTAGAGGAATTGCCTCCAAGTATATGCTATATGCCTTACGCTCAGATGTGGTCTATTAAATGGTTTTTCATTTTCAGTTTGACTTTAATGATTGGCTATGAATTCTCGAATACCTGTGGTGAAAAAAAAGGCTATGTATTTGTCTTCCCCTATGTATCATGTATCGTATGGTGATAGGAACCAAGGATGCAATTCAATCCTTACAGGTCGGAATGCATTTTATAGTCTGTACAGGTTGGAGTGTACATTACTACTTTGGTTTAATATTATATTAAGAAATATATTCAATTTTAGTTCCTCTAATTTTTCTGTATTGGCTGAGTATAATTAGAGGAGATGATGGATTGTTTTGAGGACATTGTTTATTAAGATGTAAATCTTTTTAAAGTGTGACTGAAACTAAGCAATTGTATAATTGAAGGATGTTTAGATGTATGCTCTTTTTGACGTAGTAATATACTGTATATGTTGATAGATTGAATTATTTTATTTATAGTAGCTTGGTAATCTGCTATACAAACGTGCTCCTCCATAGTGATGTAATCTAGGTGTTATGTTTTATAAAATATTATTTTTATTTTGGAGGCTTTCAAAATCATTTTTAATTTTTTACAACAGTTTATTTGGTTAGTCTTTTAATTAGAAGGTTTTAGATCCACATCATCAAATTGATGTTGGCACATCAGCATGCTTTTTGTTGAGGCATCTCAAAAGTCCCAAAAAGAGTTAGTAGATAGATGTGGAGTAAGTTATTAGAATTCATTATCAATGCTAATGATTTTAAAGTCACAACTACTATTGTCATATTTTTTTAATGTCTGGATGTGACATCACCTGATTTGTTGCTTTTAGATCTAACGACTGCATTTCATTCAATTATTAGAATTTGTGATCAACGCTAAATTTTTTAAAGACAAATAATATAGCTTTAATGTTATTAAAAGAATTTATATTCTCAAAGCTATATTTGTTTGTAATTTTTCAAGAAATATGTGAAACACCAAGTGCATACAAATGTTAGTGGCAACTTTTGGATCTATTATATCTACTGCAAATATAGTACTAGATGGTTTAAGTGACTAGCATGTGGAGCACTTTATAGGGAAAAGCTAGTGGGAATCATTAGCATGTGGAGCACTTAGTGCATGGAAGGGCTACTGGGAGCTTTATGCATGTGGAGCATTTAATGCATGGAATTTTGGAAGGACTAGTGGTAGCTTCTACCATGTGGACTAATGATGTCAAGTAATGAGTACATGAAAGGATTAGTATTGGGAACTTTTAGGATTGTTATAGTACAAGTTATTATGAGTAATATAGCACTAGTTAATATAAGTAATTATACCACTAGTTACTATAAGTTTGGTGGATATTTTTAGTGTAGAGGATGTTGATATTTTGGATATATAAGATTAATTAGTATATATATGTCGCTCTATCATGTTTCTGTTGTGTTTTATTTTATTCTAAAATAATTTTGTTGTTATATGTTAAATGGAGGCAATGGTTCTAAATTTCTTTGTTTCTATAAATTTATCTAAGATGATCTCAAGATAAGTATGAAGTGCAAGTACAAAGAAGACACCACAAGAGTGAATGCAGAAAGTGTTGACGTGATTTTTGATGGAAGAATTGCCGAAAGTGCCTCCAAGGACTCCACATCGAATCCTTTCATTTCTAGATTGTCCATTTTTGTTTCCTTTCAAGAAATAATAGTCAAGTTTATACTTTCTTAGATATGTTTTTGGATTCAAGCAATATCATATTATTGTGAAAATTCTTCTTTAATTAGTGTGACATCTTTCATTGCAAATATTCTTAGTTTGTGAATTAAAATTGAAATCGTTCACAAATTTATATGACAACAAACAACTTAATCCACGTTCCTAGAGATCTGAAAGTTACTATAATTGGAGATTTGCACTCTTCATATATTTTTCTTTTTCATTACGACCCCACATAACAAATACGGTATTTACGAACATGGAAGTAGCTAAATAGGAAAACATAATTTCCATTATAGTAAATGCATGTTGGACATAAACTATAAAATTAGAGATTGGAAAGTTAAAGAACCCTTAAATATATAAGAAAATAAAAATTTATATTTAAGAAAAATAAACTATTTAAAATAATAATGAAAAACAAAATATATTAAAAATAATATTATACTGAATTAATATTTTGAATATGTACAATGATTCACTCCTTTATGACCAATAGTCTTATTAGAATATACAATATTATAAAATATCACCCAACAACATTCAAGGAACTCAACCCTTATTACATTCTCTATTTCTTTAAAAAATAACAAAAATTTGGATGGCTCTTGGTGGAAGTTGTTCTTTTGTGTATATTGACCATTGTCTTGCATTGCATCAAAAAGATAAAAACTTTGTCATTTTACATTGCCTTGAATCTGAGTTGTATGTATAATGACATTCCATTCAACATATTTTTCATAGTTGTTCATGTATTGAAGAAAGTAAGTGGAGAAGTCCATTGTTATGTTGAATCTGTTTTAAATGATGTCTTCGAAAGATGACATTCAATTAGAGGAGTCTGATGTTAAAATAAAAGAGAAATTTAAAAGATAAAATTAGAGGTTCGAAAATAACACACACAACACCAAATTTATAATGGTTTACCAAAATGTCTACATCCACTATCGAGCAGGGTAATATATTATTCACTTCTTTGATACATCAAATACATCCAATCTACACTCATAATTATACAATAATTTCACTCTTCAAATAGGAAGAGACAACAATGCAATGAACAAACAAAGGAATTGAACGGTCACATGACTATTGGACTTCGCATTCTCAACAATCTCCTATTTGAAATCCAACACATATCAATACAAACAATGATAAGTCCTACATCTTTACTCTTAATATTACATTTTAATCAAACACAGAGAAGCTCTACAACTTAAGCCTACACAAATTCTACTCAGAACACTTCTGATAAGTCTTCTCCAAACCAAAGTCAGAGCCAATAAAACTAGCAATTGTTCAACATTCTAAATCATAACTGTATCTGCCTTAATTTTATCAAATCTTCACTAGTATCTGCAAGACTCTGTGTCAAGCGGTCAACCTCCTTGAATAATCCACCCTCACGAATGTCTTTCAGCAATGGGTTAATGTCTCCACCCATTTCTTCAATCTTTGCAAGAAGATACTCTGCATCTTCTATGACTGAACCGACCCTTTCTGCCAAATCATAAGTTTTAGTTACATTTATGTCATCCGTTTGTCGACCAAGCTTGGTGAAAATTCTAACAAACTCATGCAAGATGACACTCTGACTACCTTTATTGGCAAACGAAGCATAAAACTTCCTGATTCGCGCCCCTTATGCTGCTCCACATTGCAAACTATGGCACCCATAGGAAAAGGTCTCAAAAACAAGACATTCCCCACAGTTAGATTAGCTTTTTGACTGTAAATAATAAACTGACTAGTATACATACTCTTGGCAGTGATGACTTTTTCTTTTTGTTGTCTCTTCAACTGAACAACGTCCTCAATGCTAGTGACTCCTGCATGGTCCTTAACAACAGAGACCTCTGGAAAGCCAACATTGGCATCAACAATAACCTCCTCAACAACCTCTTTACTTTTTTTTTTCCTGATCTATCTTGATCAAGGTGACTATCTACTATATACAAAGAGGTTAATGTACTCCCCCAAGAAATTAACAAGGTTTCTTTTTAAACTTTTCATCTATTGAATTCAAAAGTTATTTCACATTCTTGAAAACCAAATTGTTCAACTGAGGAACATATCTAACATCATTTATCAACTAATTATTTCTATTTTTTTAGTTTTAGCAAAACCTCCCTTTTGCCTATAATATTTTGAGTGTGATGGGATAACAGAAGCCCAAAAGGTAAAAGTGGAAAAAGCAAGGCTTAGAGGGTCTGCACTCACTTGGTGGAAATTCATCCACGATGAGAGGGAGAAAGAAGGAAAGAAACCCATTGCCACTTATAAAGCTATGGTAGCTAAAATCAGAGAGGCATATGTGCCAGAAGATTATGAAATTCAATTACATAAGAAAAGACAAAGTTTGAGAGAAAAATAATTGGATGTCAACTCTTACACTGAACAGTTTAAGAGGTTGTGCGTGAGGTCAAGAGTTGCAGAATATGAAAGTGTGAAGGTAGCCAGATACCTCAATGGTTTAAGGTGGACTATCCAAGATGAATTGAGTCTACTGACCCCTACCACAGTTCAAAGGTGCCACTAACTTGCAGTTAAGGTGGAAGAAAAGTTGAAAAAGAAGCAAGAGTCAAGCAATACTAGAGGCAGAGAAAGAGGATGAGATGGCAGAGGCCAAAGAGGTGGATATGGTGGTAGAAGTTCAAAAGCAAAGACTCAAGGAGAGACTAAATTGACTGAACAACAAGAGGGAAGCTCAAATAGAGGAGGCTTGAATAGAGGAAGAAGCTCTAATAGTAATTGGAAAGGAAGGAACAATAGCCAAGGAAGAGGTTCCTACTTTTCAACAATACAGTGCTATCATTGCAACCAAATGGGACACCCTGCCTATAGGTGTCCATAGAAAGGATCTACTTCCCAAGGGAGTGAAAAGAGAGTCAATTTTTCTCAAGAAGAAACTAGTGGTGATAAAAAACACCCTTAAATACCCTTAGAGTCAGAAGAGGGAGAAAATCTAATGATAAGGAGGACACTGATTAAAGAACCAATGACAGAAGAACCAAGCCAGAGAAGATCACTATTTAGAGTGAAATGCAAAATGATGGGTAAAGTGTATAAAATCATCATAGACTCAGGGTCAACTAACAATATTATATCAGAGGAAGCAGTTAGCAAGCTGAAAATGTAGAGAATTCCATATATCAATCCATACAAGGTTACTTGGTTGAACAAAGGACAACATGTCCTTGTGAATGAACAAGCATGGGTAGACTTCTCTATTGGAAGGTACAAAGATAAGGTACTGTGTGACATCCTACCTATGGATGGATGTCACCTCTTACTAGGAAGGCCATGGCAATTTGACATACAAGCCATGCATGATGGAGCCAAGAATGCATATTCTTTCAAGAAAGATGGTGCGACTTTCAAAATCCAGTCACTACTAGAAGAAAGAGAAGTGAAGCCCACGGGCCCTAATGTTCTCTTGGTGAGTGAAAAAGAGTTCTTAGAAGCTCTAGAAGGAGAGGGAGTTGGAAATTATTTGGTTTTGAAGCCAAAGGAAGAAGATGCAGAGAAGACATCAAGGAAGACAAAGATTCCTATAGAAGTGCAAGAATCGCTAAAAGAGTACAAAGACATTGTAAGTGAAGGGAAAACAACTACCCTACCCCCTAAAAGAGCTATTAGCCACCAAATAGACTTCATTCCCAAAGCCACCCTACCTAATAAAACTACTTATAAGATGATCCCTCATCAAAATGAGAAAATCGGCAAGCGAATCCAAGAACTCCTAAACCAAGGCTTCATTAGGAAAAGTATAAGCCCATGTGTAGTTCCCACTGTCCTAGCACCCAAAAAGGGGGGAACTTGGAGGTTATGCACTGATTCTAGAGCCATCAATAGAATCACAATTAGGTATAGATTTCCTATCCTAAGGATAGAAGACCTAATGGACTGTTTAGGAGGGGCAAAGTACTTTACTAAGATTGACCTAAAGATTGGTTATCATCAAATTAGGGTCAAGGAGGGAGATGAATGGAAGAATGCCTTCAAAACCACAAAAGGTTTGTATGAGTGGCTTGTAATGTCATTTGGGCTATCAAATGCCCCATCTACATTCATGAGGCTTATGAATAAAGTTCTAAAAGACTACATTGGTAAATTTGTTGTAGTATATTTGGATGATATCCTAATCTTTAGTAAGACTAAAGAAGAACATTTAAGGCATTTGCAAATTGTGTTTAAGAGACTGCATGAAGAAAAGCTAATGATCAATCTGGACAAGTGTGAGTTCCTAAAGTAGGAGCTAGTATATCTTGGTTTTGTGTTGTCTCAAGGGAATCTTAAGATGGATCCTAGCAAGGTAGAATCCATCATCAACTGGCCTACCCCCAAAACTGCAACAAAGGTGAGAAGCTTTCTTGGCTTAGCTCAATACTATAGGAAATTCATTAAGCAATTTAGTGCTATCTGTGCTCTCATGTTAGATACCATAAAAGGTGGGATGAGAATAAAATTTGTGTGGAATGAGAAAGCTAACCAGGGATTTGAATTGTTGAAGAAAAAGATTTCCACTCAACCTATCTTAACTCTCCCAAGTTTTGAGAGACTCTTCACAGTTGAGCATGTGATGCTAGAAATGTTGCTATAGGGGCTATCTTGAGCCAAGAAGGAAGGCCAATGGATTTTCACAATGAGAAGATGAGTGATGCAAAGAGGAAGTACTCTTCCTATGACTTAGAGATGTATGCTCTAGTCCAAGCATTAAGGAAATGGAGTCATTATTTGCTTCCTAAAGAATTTGTGGTGTATTCAGACAACCAAGCACTTAGTTTTTTGAACTCCCAAGACAAGCTCAGTCACAAACACATGAAATGGGTGGAGTACTTACAAACCTAAACCTTCAACATCAAGCATAAGAAGGGACTGAAGAAAAAAGTAGCTGATGCACTTAGTAGGAGACTTCTGACAGTACAATAAGTGCAATTGCAGAGCATAGGCATTGAAAGTTTCAAAGCCTTGTATGCAGAGGATGAATACTTTGCAGAGATATATAAGGTATGTAAAAAACATAAGAATTATTTCCATGGTGATTTTTCTGAATATACAATGTAGAGTGACTTGTTGTTTAAGGGAAGTCAGTTATGTGTCCCTAGGGGATCAATTAGGGAAAATCTGATTCAAGAAAAATCATAATGGGGCACTTAGTGGTCACTTTGGAGTCAATAGGACTCAAGAGTTAGTGCAGATGTTTTATTTTTGGCCAAGAATGAGTCTGGATATCAGAAAGTATGTGGACTATTGTGCAGTGTGTCAAAAATCCAAGGGCACATCCTCCAATGTAGGCCTTTACCAACCTCTCCCCATTCCAAGTAGACCTTGGGAATATTTGAGCATGGACTTTGTGGTAGGATTACCAAGGACAAGACAAGGATTTGATAGTATATATGTCATAGTAGTCAGATTCATCAAAATGACACATTTTGTCCTTTGCAAGACTGTTCATGATGTTTTTCATATTGCACATCTTTTCTTCAAGGAGGTGGTGAGAATCCATGGTTTACCCTTGAGCATAGTTTCAGACAGAGACTCCAAATTAGTGAGCCACTTTTGGAAGACACTATGACAAAAATTGGGAACCAAACTGTCCCTTGGGTCTGCATATCACCTTCAGACAGATGGTCAAAATAAGGTAGTGAATAGGAGTCTAGGGAACCTACTGAGGTGTCTCACTAAGGAGTATGGTCAAGCTTGGGACCAACTTTTGGGGCAGGCATAATATGCTTACAATGATACAATCAACAGGACAACTAGAAGGATTCCATTTGAAGTTGTTTATGGGTTACATCCTAGAGGGATATTTGAACTCAGAGAGTTGAAGGATGGATCCAAAGGGAGTGGCTATGTAGAAGACTTTGCACACTCCATGAAAGAAGTATAGGAATTAGTGAGAAAGACATTGACAGAGAACACTGCAAAGATAAAGCACAAGGTGAATGAAAGAAAGAAGGATGTCCAATTTTAGGTGGGGGATCTTGTAATGGTCCATTTGAACAAGGCAAGATTGCAGAAGGGAATTCCAAACAAGCTACAGATGAGGATAATATGACCTTGCACTATTCTGGCCAAATATGGCAACAATGCTTACAAAGTTGAACTTCTTGAGGATATTGGATTGTCTCTGGTCTTCAATGTTGTAGATATGGTCCTTTACAAGGGGCCTAGTGCTGATCCTGATCAGAGTCTTACTGAGGTAATACAAGAAGTGGAGGACCTAGAATTAACCCCTACACCATCCAAGAAAGCAGAAAAGGTACTTGATTTGAAGGGTCTGCAAACAGACTAGACAAAAGACTTACAAAGAGCATCTAGTAAAGTCCCATGGACAAGGAGATGCAAAGGCTACTTGGATTAAATAGATAAAGTTCAATAAGTTGGGGATAGACTCCAACTTGATCAATCCAAGGGTGGATTGAAATCTTTTTGTTTGGGGAGAATGGTATAGGAGCACCTAGGCTATCTCCTAATTTCAAGTTTTGGTTGTGGTTTGTACTGACCCTAGCAAGGTCAGGAGTGTTTTCTTAGGCCTTAGAAGGTCTTGTGAGTATGTACCTAGATGGATTAGACTAGGATCAATCCACTCTAGTTTGTTTTGGTTATGTTAGTGTTTAGTGCTTTAGTAAGCTTAAAATTGGGAATTTGGGTCTAAAATCCTATAAGGCTTAGGAAAGCTTGGAGTTAAGCTTAAAATGGCCTCCATGGTGTTTCTACATCATTTTATATAGGCTAGAGGTCATAAAGCTATGTTAGAGGCAATATTGTAAAAGTTGTCAAAATGTTGTCATGACAACATTTGCAACTTTGCAAAGTTGCATGACAACATTGTCAAGAAATGATTCCCTTCGATGTTTGAGGACGGGTAGTTATTGTAACTAACTAAAAACATGGGGAAAACATAAAAAAACATGAGGATTCCTATTTCCCGAGGTTAGCTATTGTGGAGAAGGAATTGAAATTGTTTGAAGTTGCTCTGTTACTGTGTTCTTGTGCACTGTTACTGATCTTTGTTTTGCTAGTGTTCTTAGATGGATTGAATATATTTTTGAGTTGGATTCTTGTAGCTAGGGTAGTTCTAGTAAATTTTTCTTTGGTTTGAATTTGCTTACTGTTCAAGGGTGTGTGCACCAAGTTGTGGACCAAAAAGGGGGGGGTATAAGTGGACACATTTTTTTTTTCTGAAATCGGGTAAACCTGATCTTGGAACAGGAATTTGAGGGTCATGCACTCAAAATAAGAAGATGTGTAAAAATTAAAAATTGTAGTACTCTGAATCTAGTTTCTAAAACACTAATTTTTTTAAAAAACCAATAATATTAAGAGGGTCAAACCTTGCGCGCACGAAAATATGTTCCTAATTTTTTTGAAAAAACATAACATAGTTATTTCCGTGCGCAGTACAAAAGTTATAGTTATATTCAGTATTTTTTAAATCCCTTTGGTAGGATGATAGGTAAGAGTGAAATCTAGAAGTTGTGTATTTTTTTGTAATTTTTCGATGAGTATTTTGTTTTCTATGATTTTTTGAAGTGATCACATCCTGAAAATTTGGTACCTATTTGTGCGCTGGGCATAACTTGCATCAAAATAATTGAAAATGAATTTTTTTTTTAAAAGTGTATAGAATCAAGTTTAGAACAGTAATATGTAATTTATTTGTAATTTGATTAAGTATATCAAAAGTTATTAAAATAATGGTAGACATATGTCTGTGAGGACAATCAAGACACTGGTAAAGAAAATTAAAGTTTACTATGCTAATGTTGTCCAAAAATAGAAAAAGTAATATGGTTAGAAAGCTAAGAAGACGTATTAGATTATGGTGAAAATTATAAAGATACCCAGTTGAAAAATTGCAAACCTGATGAAGATAAAGTCAAGAATTCATCTTACAAGATGAAAAAATGTCTAAAAGAACAAAAATGGAGGGAAAATGAGCCTCCAAGCCTTTGGGTCATTTTCCAAAGCTCTTCCCAAGCCATAAGCCGATCGGGTTTCTAAATTTCAAATAACCCGATCGGGTTATGAAAAGAAAAAAGTACTTCAAAACCTTATCGGGTTTTGAAGAAGTAAACCTTATGCATTTTATTCTCCATAACCCGAGCGGGTTTTGAAGAAACTAAAAAAGGCTTTACTCTGGAAGCCATAACTTCCACATACGGAGTCCGATTGACTCCATTCAAGAAGAGAAGAAAATATATTGAAATGATCTAACACATTATTAACCTATGATCATATTTAGGCATCTACATTTTTTCTGCCATCCATTTGAATCAAGTAAGGTATAAAATAGGCACTCATTATTGCCCATACATGCAACGTAAAGTAAAATTAGTATTCTCTCTCTCTCTCTCTCATATTGAGAGAGAGAGAGAGAGAGAGAGAGAGAGAGAGAGATTTTCCTATACGTTGCATGTATAGACAATAATGAGTACCTATTTTATACCTTACATGATTCAAATGGATGGTAGAAAAAATGTTTATGCCTAAAGATGATCATAGGTTAATAAAAAGTTAGATCGTCTCAAGACCTTTCCTACACATTTTGAACGGAGTCAATCAGACTCCGTATGTGGAAGTTATGGCTTCCATAGCAAAGCCTATTTTAGTTTCTTCAAAAGCCGATCGGGTCATGGAGAATAAAATTCATAAGTTTTACCCCCCCTCTCTCTCTCTCTCTCCCAATATGAAAGAGAGAGAGAGAGAGAGAGAGAGAGAGAG
>MU224411.1:940591-959025 GCA_018584345.1 Thuja plicata | reverse complement strand
TCATCAATATTTTTTTCCATCCATTTGAATCAAGTAAGGCATAAAATAGGTACTCATTATTGCCTATACATGCAACGTATAGGAAAATGAGTATGCTCTCTCTCTAAGAGAGAGAGAGAGAGAGAGAGAGAGAGAGAGAGAGAGAGAGCATCCTCATTTTCCTATACGTTGCATGTATGGGCAATAATGAGTACCTATTTTATACCTTGATTCAAATGGATGGAAAAAAATGTTGATGACTAAAGATTATTTTAGGTTAATAATGTGTTAGATCATCTCAAGATCTTTCCTACGCTTTTTGAATGGAGTCAACTGGACTCCGTATATGGAAGTTATGGCTTCCAGAAGAAAAGCCTGTTTTAGTTTCTTCATAACCCGCTCGGGTTATGGAGAATAAAATGCATAGTTTTTACTTCTTCAAAAACCGATCGGGTTTTGAAGTACTTTTTTCTTTTCAAAACCCGATCAGGTTTTGAAGTACTTTTTGCTTTTCAAAACCCGATCGGGTTATGGCTCAGTTACCAAGCCTAGAACAATTTTGAATTTTCAATAACCCGATTGAGTTATATTAAATTTGAATTTTTTTTAAAGATGTGTCCACTTTTTTGGTCCACAACTTGGTGCACACACCCTCAATATAGTAGTTTTGCAAATTCTTTTCTTAGTTAGCAGTTTACTGGTTTTGTTAGGACAATTTTGAGAAAAATGGCTCCCCCATAGAACCCAACCATGAATTTCATCATGGCCTTGAGGGATATGGTAGGGGAGCCCTTGTATAGTGTAAATAGAAATGAAGGATCTCTGAGAAGAATTTTAGCTAATTTTAATGACAAGCCTTAGGCGAGTCCAGTGCATCCTGTTAGGTGCTTGTCAGTGAACAAATGGTGTTTGAATGTAGGGATATGATTTTTAGATTGAAACCAAGAGTGGTTTTGTGAGAATTAAGGTTATATAGACACCTCCTAATAATCTTAGGCCTTTCCTAATCCATTTGGGTACATTTTCAAGCAGAAGTCACTAGACTGAACCAAAATAGCCCAATTAGCCCTAGTTGCCCTTAATTCTATGAATCCACTGTACATAGACCTTGGAGCCTTAATACCTACAAAATTTCATGTCTTGGAAAAGGGTATCTTAATATCAGATTAATCTTTGGGGTTGTTTGGGAAAGTTTTGAATGAAGTGGGAAAAATAGTCAAATAGGGCTAGAAGGAGTATTAGGCCTAAAAGACAAAATTCATTAAGAGTCTAGGAATCGTTTGAGGAAGCATTGATACCCTATTCTAATGGGATCAAATGAAGTTCAAGAATTTTTCTAAGAATGGATTATATCCCCTGCAAACACTTGCTAAGGAAAGGAAACAAAAAGGAACTTGGAGTCTTCCAATAAAGAGCAAATAAGAGAAGTAAAACTTGTTGATAGTTACCCCTAGTGAGCACAATGGATGTCATCTCTTAGAGAGGTGTTGAAGAGGTCCTAAAATAGCTAATTAAGGACTTGGGAGATCCTAGAAAAAAGCATAGGGTCTTGGGAAAACTAGGAATAGTTAGGGTCCTAGTAAGCTTGTGCAAGCACACTAAGGGAGTCTCCATCATGTATTAGTGATCTTCCCCCATGCGTGTGTCCCAGTGTTGGGTTTTTTACTCCCCCTTCTCAGATTGGAAATTATTGTTTGAGTATTTTTGGAAAGGTCCCTCTTAACCTAAAAGGTCTATTTTAAGTGGTTATTACTTATTAGGAAGCTTGTTGTGGGTTTTGTCTTGTCCTCTATTGGTGTTGAGCCTGTTGTTTGTGGTCTGTGTAATAAAGAAGAGAGTTTTGAACACTTGTTTTTTGATTGTGTCTATGCTAGAAAAGTACAGTCTATTTTTCTTGGAGCTCCTATTATGTGGAACTGTAAGCCATGTCTCTCCTGGAGTGAGATTCTTGATGGATATGTTGTAATGTTTGGCTTTCAGTTGAATAGGCTTTGGTTTTTCCTAACTGGTGAAATTCTATGGTTTCTTTGGAAGGACCAAAATATAGTGATTTTTCAAAAAGAGAGAAGGAGGCCTACTGAGTTTAACCTTAAACTCACACATTTTTCTATAATGTCACAGGTCTCACTGATTCTGGATATTCCAAAAAGAAGGTTCATGAAATTGGTGCCGGAAGGCTCCTTGACAATCTTCAAGAATGAAGTGAAAGCTTCTCCATACATCAATACATATCAAATCTTCCTTACTCAGTCCGAGGTTGAATATCTAAATAAGATGCTTGAAGAATGTCATATGAACACAGAGCAAGGTACACATGGTACTACTCAACAAGCGACTGAAGATAGTAGAGGCTGGAATAGTGAATCCAATGTTGAATCTGGGGTTGGTGCAGATGCTCCTTGTTATCAGGGCCTCATTCCTGATCAGGAGGATGGATGGAACTTGTTTTATTTACTGCTATCTCTTTTGAGCAAAATATATCTGTATAAAGCAAAATACACTGTAAAGGATAATATATACTTGTAAAGGCAAATATATACTTGTAGAAAACATGCAATAGTTAGTTGTCAGTTCATATGCACTAGATCCCTCCCTCAATTTTGTAACTGTAATTATTAATGGGGGTTGAATATTTGGTTTTGGTTTTGAGAAAACTTGGAACAACCTCGATATGTTTCTATTTTGATGAACTATCTTAATAGAAAAAATATTAGATATTATTTATTGAGGTGTGTTGTGTGATAAACACCAACTTCATGACATTGTTGTACATTGGAGATCTATCCTAAAGCTTCCTAGTTTTGATCTCCAAAGTGTTACAATTTAGGCACTTAACATTCAAAGAATCTTCTTTGGGGCTATGAGATTTTTAGTCAAAAGAAAAAATATTGGGGTCCTTAGATTGGGTGTTAATAACAATCATAGGGTTCACAATGGGGAGCTAACAAACATGGGCTCCTCATTGGGGATAAGGCTAGGAACAATGTGGTTCTTCTTTGATTTACATCTAGAGTGGATGGTGCCAAATAAATTGGTAAATTCATAGTGGCTTTAAGTGAAGCAAGGAATAGATGGGTTCTCATCATAAATTTCTATGTCCTTGTCCTATGTTGTAATAAATTTAGTTGGAGGATTTGTAGATTGTGATGGTGATATTTGGGGAGGGAGAACAATAATATACACTTTAGTACAAAGGGCTTACATCTCCATCACTATGGACTTGGGTTTATCTTTTGATGGATCTAAAGAGACCTCATGGGGATGGATCATATAGGATTATGAGTTCTACAGATAAAGGGAGGAGCTAGGGTTCTAGCCAACTGGAATCTATACAAATAATAAAATAGCACCTAATGAAGGGGAAATTCTCACTTTTCCATTAAGACTTTATCAATATAATCCTTAAGAGACTATATATCTAGAAGAAGAAATTCCTTTTTTTTTTGTATCTCATGCTAAGACGATTTCACATGGGAAACAAGTAAGAATAGATCGATTTATTTCTACCTTTGATTTTGATATATTACATGAAAGTTTCAACTACCTCCTTCTGACATCTTTGTAATTTGTTCCTCTTGAAACCATTTCAGAATCTAGAAACTTTCTTTCCACTCTTAAGGAAGGCATCTATTACTTCATGGTCAAATTTTGATAATCTTTTGTATTTTGATTTGGGCTTCATTTTTTTACAAATGGCCATGCCAATAAAATGCTTGGATATTTTGAAAGAAATAATTCTAATTAGACAATTCCCCCTTCCATAAAGTCACATATTCTCTTGAAAGAAATGGGTCATGACTATTGAGGTCTTCCAAGTAGAGCATGTGATTTCTTTGCTTAAGTATCCCATACCTCCACATTATTTTGAATCTTATTGTAGCTAGAAGACTTAACTCTATTTAATCTTCCTCCCATGACTATCTTCTTACTCTTTAAATTATAACTAGCTATTTTGGTTTAGGGATTTATATCATATAAATCATTGTCTTTCTCAAATTTTGCATACTTTTAACTTGTTTCTTCAAAAATTCCCCAATTTTTAGCTTATCATTCCTTTAGGGTACCTACTCATCAATATGCCTTATCCTTTCCCCTATTTTCATTCATGGCAACACTAAAACATGGTAAGGGGTGGTGAATGGTTTTTAATTACTAGACTTAACTTCTTCATGATATTTATCTTTAATTATTCGAGAGAGAGTTCTCTTATTATTTCAATATTTAAAGTCCTTTATGCTTTTGTCTATATTAACAAGGTCACTCTAGAAATGTTACCCTCCATAAAATGTGATTAATTTTTGAGTTCTTATAAAACTTGATGATTCCTTTATATCCTTTGTGATAGACTTACAAGACTAGTGAGGGGGCAACCCTATAATTTAACATCTAAAATAATACATTGTTACCATAAAATTCAAACGTATGTGATATTTGAATCAAATGATCAAACAATTTGAGGTGATGATGATGATTTGAACCATTGAAGTTTGCTTCAAGATTTTATCTTTTTTTTCTTAACTATTATTCTTTAACCCTTACTTATATATATATATATATATATATATATATAAGATTTTTCCAAAGAATATTTAAGAGGGATGTATCAATATTATGTGTTGAATAGAAGTAGATGCCCACTAGGTTCTATACCTATTTTTCCTACAATTTTATTTATTTATGTTGAATCAATACAAAAAGTTGAAGTTATAATGAAAAGGCAGTCAACCATTACAACAGATTAATTAAACAAGAAATAATGGTCAATTCTACAAATTAATAACCCTTCTACATTATATTAGTCAACCAAGAGAAAATAATTTCTAATTTTTTTTAAATAAAAATTATACACAAAACATAATAAAAAAAATTGATTAAAACTGATTTGCATTTGAATTAATTTAATATAAATTTACAAATAATGAGTCCAATCTAAACTGCTATGTACAGGGAAATAATTAATCTAATGTTATCATATGAATGTGCAAACCATAAAGAATCACAACCATAAGCATGGAAATATAGAGTCTTTTACCTCTATTTTTAGTTTAAAATATATTTCAGAATTATACAAAGATAAATTTGTATAAAAGATTTGAAATTTTCAGTCTATAAAAAAAATAATTCAGTTTATAAAGATAGTAGTAATTTGCAGTTTCCTGGATTAATTGTAAAAACAATTTTTATTTCTTTAATATTTTTATCACATTATGTAATTCATCATCATCAAATGAAAACAGATGATGAAGCACATTTATAATGTGATCGAATACTGATGAAATAAAAATTACTTCCACAATTTAATCCACAAAGATGTCTAAGATTGTCTCACAATAATAAAAGGATAAGAAAACAAGTTTAATCATCAAGCCAGTCCAAACTAAAGCGCGCTTCCACAATTTCAACTGTAAGCCCCGGTATAGAAATGTTCTTCGCCCTCATCCACTGCTTTCCAATCTTCTCATCACACATAACAAGCTTCAGAGAACTTAATTCGCAAACAGTTGTGGGTAACCTTCTCAAACGAGAACATTCTCTCATATCAAACTCCCTTAATTTCTTGAGTTGCCCTATTTCCTTTGGAAGTTGTTTCAAGCGCTCACACACTGAAATGTCCAGATATTCCAGCTGTTCAAGTTTTCCAATTGATACTGGAAGCTCCTTCAGTCCTGGTAATGCCGATAACCTTATTATTCTTAGATGGTTCATATTTCCAAGATCATACGGTAAGTTCTGAAGCAGATGGCAGTTAGTAATAGACCATGACAGGGCAGAGGGCATATTGCAGATTTCAAGGGGCAACTTTTCCAAATCACTGCTGTGGTCCAGGTTAAAATGTTGTAGCTTGGTTGTGTCAAATGTGGATATATTTCCAAATCCTTCACATAAGCTCAATGATATCTTCTCTAAGCTCTGTAGTTCTTCAATGCTCTGTTTCTCAACAAGGGGTGAAATCAACCTCTCCAAACGGACACTCTTGAGTTCAGGGAGTGAAGATAAGATATCTAGACCTTTCACTGTTGCCTTCTTTGTACAGCAATTGAATACCATCAAAACTTTCAGCTTTTTCATGGATTTCAAAAATGGGGGAAGAAAGTATTCTCTTGAAGTAAACAGTAACAGCAGAGCCTCTGTCTCAGGAAAATCAATATCAGGCCAGTGATTTTCCTCCATAGGTTCTGCATGTATAAATCAGAAAGGAAACACAGTTAGAACAATTTGCATTAATTATGACAACTAGTAGTAGTAATAATGGTTATATAAAGGGAAAAGAGGGCTTCTATTTCTGGTGCAATCAGGAAGAGTGTTTAATGTCACACCATGAAAGAATATGATTGAAAAATATAGTTTGGCATGTTGTTACTTATCAGGGAGCAGGACGTTAAAGCATCCAAAAGATCTATAGATATTTAGAATAGTTTACACAGGCTGTTGAGTTTATAGCACTGAACAAATGATTGGAATATCAAAGCTTTGTAATAGGCAGTTGAGTCTACCTAGAGCAGTGATGTAAACCTCATAATATGGAGAAAATGGTGTTTGAAATTCAATTCTATTCTACAATTTGACATCAAAGGTGAACACTGCTAATAATGGTTTAGTATTTCAAATAAATAGCTTAAATGCATGTGTAAGTTTTAAATAACTCACCTGTGAGAACAGAGAGAATTTGAGTGTCCAATGCACTATCATTAATCAACTCCCCTGCACTTAGTAAACCACACTCCATCCTTGTTATGACCAACCTCTTGCTGTGCACTGCATTGTCTTTGTGTGCCAAATATGATACCAAATCTCGCATTACATTATGTTGGGAAATGTACAACTCTGAGGCATTTTCATATGAGATTGTTGTACTTCCCCTGTTCAGCACAAACATTTCAGCTCAGTGTTGAAAAACATAATAACAATGGTTACAGTATATAGAAGGAAAGGCAATTACCTTGATTTGCTTGTAAACTTCAGCAGGTTTTTGTTTGCAAGCTCTGATAAGATGGCAAAAGCATCATTATTCTGTAGCTTTCGAACGTAGAACCAGATATCCAATAGTGCATCAACACATATTTTCCTGTCCTTTGGAAATATTGCCAAGTCTAGAAAACACTCCTTGCTTAAATCATCTAAGGAGTCAATACTGGTTTGTAGTGATCTAAATAACCCCTTTTTGTGATAATCTGATATGTATTCTCCTTTAGAAAGCTTCTTCTTCCAGGCCTCTTGGGGTTCCCCATGCAAAGAACTTCCAATTACCTTTAGAGCAAGTGGCAGACCATCACATTTTGCTTGCACCTGCAATTCATAACATGTAAAATAAAATTTATCAGGATTCCTTAAAGGATAGCAAATCTAAATAATAACTAATTGATTGGTTCTATATTAAACTCATAAAGCAACAATAATTTACAAAAAACCATACCTCCTGCATAATATTTGCATCTGTATCACTTGAAATTGATGTCTGTCCAGTAGCCCAGAAGCAGAAAAGTGAGAAAGCATCCTTTGGGCCCAATAATGGTAGTTGATAAAGTTGTGTAGAGGGGTTTGTGGGTATGGTGGACTTGTCTCTGGTAGTTATGACAGTCTTGCATCCTGAATCTTCAAATAATATTTTTTCCAAACTTTTTTCAGACCAAACATCATCCAAAATAATTAAAATTGGTTTGGGTTGATTCAAAATCAACTGGTGTAGCTCTGCGTGTGCATCTTCCACATCCTTAAACTCTGGTATTTTACTTCCAGCTATCTTCTCCCAAATAGTCTCTAATATCCCTTTTAGGTCTGGAGATTGTGAAACTCTGATAAAAATCACATTATTGTGAAAATAATCTGTAATCCATCAAAAGAAACAAGTGGGTTTCAGACTAAATACCTTAACATGGTGGGTTTCAGACTAAATACCTTAACATGGATAGAAAATGCCCTTTCAACCCAGACCACGCAGCATAGAGATTTCCTTAATATTTAAAATAAAAAGGATAATATCATGTCTTTATGTTATTGCTTAAATGATTTTTCTATTTCTATTTAAACAGTAGCTTTTCTTATTTTTGTGAAGTAGCTTTTTTTTTAAGCAAATGAAAAAAAGGGGGTTAGAAATTTGATTTAAAAATAATAGTTAAGTTATGCAGTCACATGGGAACATGCTATAACTAATAACAAAGTTTTAACTATCAACTCTTGAATTATTTGAAATTAAAAGATAATTTATTATTATTCATTTTTTTTATAAAATATAAAATACAAGAAGACTACTAATATTTGCTTGACTTCGGATTAATGACAATTAAACAAAAAGTGATATTTGCTTATACAATATAAATTGAGAAATATTAAACAAAAACATTGATTTCGATGTTTCTTGCAAAAGAATATACATCAATCATATTGGTTTTGTTGTAAGAAGCCCTTAGACTATGAAATTAAATATTTTCTTTTTACATTTATGTTTTGTTATATGTTTGGGATTCCTTGTTAATAAGTTGTTGCCTTTATTTTAAATTCTCTATTGAGTTATTTAGGTGTAAAAATAAAATAATTTTTAACATTATTTAAAAAATAATACTTTTTTACATTATTTAAAAAATAATACAATTTTGGAATAAATAAAAATTTGATTCAATTTGTTTGAGAGGGAAAATATTTATATGTAATGTTTTTACATTTTTTAAAAATAAGGTACTAGATTCTATTGGCTGCATGTGTTTAGAGTATGTTCCTATTTTAAATTCATTTTTGCTTCTCTTTTAGCCTCCAATTTGATTATTTGTTGTAAGATTAGGATATATCCTTTGAAGATTAATCTAGACTAAAATATTTTTTTTGGATCATTTTGTTACTAGAAGCATCTAAATATGTGTAAAGTAGAAAGTTTGTAAGATAAATTTATTTTTCATATAGAAGAGTTGTGGATAATTGGGAGGGCTATGGCTATGGTTGTGTATGCATAGATGTAGCTATGTCATAACACAAATAAAAGAATATTGACAAAATTAGAATAAGAAATAAGATAAAAGAAGAGGTAGAAACCAACAAAAAGCAAACAAAAGAAGCTACAAGAAATAGAGATTAAGTTAGAGGACTTGTGGTGAATGTGGGAGTTGTGTGAGGCAAGTAATGAGAGGCAAAGAAAAAAAGAATTAAAATAAAGATATTTTAGAAATGTGAGAAGATGAAAATAGTTGGTGAGAATACATATCTTGTTAGAAAGAGTTATTTTTAGAGAGGAAAACCATAAAGTTTAAGATAAGACAAAGAATGTAACTGCTCTAACAAAGAAATATAGAATTGCTTTGACATAGTTACTAGGAGTTGAAAAATCTTTAAGCATGCTTTGCCAATAATTTAAAAGAAAAGAGGTATAGAATAAGATATCTAATGAAAGGTGAAATTTTAATGATTATCTCACCAGAGACTGCTCAAGATATTGTAATTATGAAAATAGCCAACATTAGAAATTTGGATAACTAGTAAATATGTGAATATTTAAAATTTGAATAGCTAAAGGGGATGTCTTGAAAGTCCTATTTCGTAATAAAAAGATAAAAGAATATTATTTCTACGTTGGATTAAAGATAAGAATAACTGCAACACAACACCTTTTGTATAGCTTTGCCTAGAATTCTTAGAGTGTAAAAGAGTGTATTTGGAAAAATGTAAAAGAAATGTTGCCTTTCACACAATGATTTACAATAATTTATCTTTAAGAAATGAGATTATGCCCTATAATTTATAATTTGTAGTGTATGGACATCGTGACCTTTTTATTGGGAAGAAAGAGGAAGTATGAGATTTCTGAATATTTCCTTGACGATAGAAAACTGTCTTCTATATTTTCCTGTCGGGTTTAAGTTTTATTATCTGTGGCCAATAACTTCTTCCCTGTTTGCTTCGCGTTCATGTTAAATTGTATACCAAGTTATCTGCATGAACAACATAGCTGGCATGCCAGAAATAAAAGGAGTTTCTGTATAACATGAGAACAGTGGATATAAGCAAAAGTTTGATTATGTTCTATTCATCTCTTTTTATATAGATACCTAAAATCTTGACATGACAAAAGAAAACCCAGAGATTTAAAACAGGATGACTTTTAAAATAGAGTATTGAAACATCGAGAAAATTATGAAAAGGACATACCTTTAACTTGGAGATCATTGCAGAGAGCCAAAGCAAGAGTAGTCTTCCCACTACCACCCATACAATGCACACCGATGACCGACACCTGGCTGTGGAACAAATGCCCCTTCAAATCCGCAATAGGTCTCTTCAACCCCACATAAAACTGCGTCTTTTCAGAAACATTATCGCCCTGAGAATACGTGAAATCATCCGCCATTTCAGAACTGTCAAGAAAATCTGAATCCATAGTTTGAAACTGGTAAATGATTTCTTGTCTTTCCAAAGCTATTTAATGATACAAGAAATTTAAGCGGCGAGTCGGAAACGTGTCGGTATTTATAACACGCGCATAAATGTCTTCAAAGTTGTCAGGTTACTTGCCTTGCCCGCCAAGTTGTTCTAACCTTCCGGCGGTTTGTCTTATTAGGAAAAAGATAAATATAAAACAAATTTTATAAATTCAACCATATTTGCTATTTTCAGATTAACACATTTACTTTTATATTCTTTTGATGATTTTGTAGATAATTTTAAATTTATTACAGAGATTTTAAAAAAAAATATTACTTAATGATGTGTAGTCAACCTTAGAGATGTGGATTGTAATCTTTACATGTAATGTTCTAAATTTTTACAAGTAATGTTCCATCTTCACGTATATATATGTTATTGCTAGGTAGCATATCTTTTATGATATGTTCTTATCTAATTTTAGGAGGAGAATTTTAATGAGAAATCTTTGTAGCAATGCCTTGAATGCCTTGAGTACAAAGTAAGGTATAAATAATTGGATAAAAGAAAGGATATTGGAAGAGTACAAGAAATAATAATTCTTTCTTGTTATGTGTGTCTCTATATATTCAAGAGGAATAAATTTTATAATTAGATTCAAACTTTCTTCTCTTTTAAGGATCTTAATAATATTTTTATATATATTTCATGTAATGTCTATTTTATATATTATTTGCTTACACATATATAAGAAGATTGCATATATCTACAAGATAGATATCTTGTAATTAGATTTAAATACTCTCCTCTTTCAAGAATTTTAATAAGATTTTCTAAATATGTTTCTTGCAATGTATTTTTCTTTTTGCCTATCACATCTATTTTCTTACACATATTCAAGAAGATTACATATCTCAAACTCTACGAGAAAGGTATCTTATAATAAGATTCAAATACCCTTCCCTTCTAAGAACTCTATAAGATTTTTTAAATACATTTGGCTCATTAGTTTTAGCTTTGATCTTAAGTATAGAGTAGACAATTAAGATGTCCATCCAAATCCACCAAGTAATCTTATATCGAGCAATAATATCAATGCTTGGAAATGACATATTCATTTATGTAAGTGTTGATATGCTATATAATTTGAGTTCCCAAACATGTATTTAGAATAGATTTGAAATATAATAAAATAAATAAAATAGAATATAAAATAATTATATTGTCACAATTGTACTCTACAAATTTTTGAATTATGCATGAAATTGATAAAGCTTGCACTTGTAGCCTCGATCATAACACCTATAACCTTGTCTTGAAAAGTACAATGTTAAATCTTCTCTATGACATTGAACCCTAAATATTTAGGACTTGTGCAACTCTAACTGATGTTCTCTTATACACATGATTATAAATGAAGAACTTGGTTGTGTTAAAAGCAACATTGAATCTTTGTTGATATAAGGGTATGGAGGTGACTTCCCCCTTTTTTATTTTCTCAAACCTTGTTAATCAATTTAATGATTTCTAAAGAGTTAGAAGAAACATCAAGAGCACATGCAACATGTGTAAATAGCTAATATTTGTGTGGTAGAATTGATGGCAAAAAATTCCATAATCAAACAAAAATGTTAATTGATTACGTTCTCAAAGTGATAGGAGATTAAATACAAATGCATGAATGAATTCATTGACAACAGTTTCAAAAATTAAGTTTTGAGATTAAAACAAATAAATCTAATTAGCCACAGTGCCCAAAAGCAATTGACTATTCACAATAGCAATTCTATTATTCATGAGAAATTATTTCCAAGTAATCAACACACATAACAATGAATTTTATTCTATGCATTATAAAGGAAAGAAGTTACAAATGGTAGTATCTATTTGGTTCGCCAATCACCAGCTACAGTTCATTAGTCTATGCCCACATTCCTTCCTCAAATGGTCATTTCATGGGAATGATAAAATTGAAGTACATGCTTCCTTGATTCAATTCCACTCCAATTTTTTTCACCATCCCTTCTTTCTTTCGTGGTCACTTGTATTTTAATAGTGAACATATCATACCCTTCCTTGGATTGTTTATGGTCTATGCCTACTAATGTTTCTCTTTCTTCATTTCCTAACCTCTCTCCATTGTGTCTTTAGATTGATCACAATATCTTCTTTCTTTATCTTCCAATGGTCTTTAGTAGTGTTGTCAAACCCCCAAACCTCCTCCTTTCCAACCACCCCCTTCTTTACCATTAGTTTCTTTTAAATCCAACTATATTAAGATGGTAGAGGAAGCATATCAATATGCATCAAAAGAAGAGGAGAAATTATTTAGAAGATACTTAGGTATTCTTGTAGAATGAATATTTAGCATATATAACTCCTTTGTGTATTCCTTTATGCTCATATATTTCTACTTCACATTTTGCAACTTCTTGAATAATTCCATTTTTTCTCTCCTAGAATGAACTTCCTTTTCAACTTGATCACCATTTGACTTGACCCGGTTATTCTCTAGTCTTTTTTCATTGTCCAGTTCCTTTTAAATTCTTTTGACAATAGTGCAACATGTCCTTTCAACTTTATTTGAGCTATCTTTACTCTTTGTAGATCTTTGATTTCATCCAACTCAAAATATTCTTCTAACTCTCTCTCCTATATATTAGTTCTCATTTGGATTTAACGTTCATAAAATCTTGGTACATCTATTTTGTTGCTCCTTGCAATTCACAAAAGAGCCCTTAAAAATTGATCTTTGCCCATTTCATCTGGTTTTTCCTCTTCTCTTTCATGTTCCTCGACATCTCTTTCTTCTCCACTCATAGAAATTCTTGTACTTCTATTAGCCAATCACACATCATTTTGTATGTCTTCCTTGAGATCTCTTCTTTTCAACTCTTAAAAACTCTGCAACACCTCCTTTATCCTTGACATTCCTTTTCAAGGAGACATCTTCAATACTCTTACAATCAACATGATTTCAAACTCTTCTTGCTGAGGACTCCTCTTCCTCACCCACACCAACCACACAAACATATTCACTCCCAATTGTTTCAATCTCTATCTACCCATTAGTTTTGACATAGACTACCTCATGTTCGACACTCTACATATGCACTTAAACCTCTAGCTCTAATGGTGACAAATTCCATAATCAAACACAAATTTCATTTGATTTTGTGTTCAAAGTGAGAGGAGAATAAATACACATGCAAGAATAAATTTATCGACATCAATTTCAAAAACCAAGTTACCAAATTCAAACAAATAAATCCAATTAGTCAGAGTACCAAAAAAATGACTATTCAAAACAACAATTCTATAATTCAAGATCTATTCTTTCAAGTAATAAACATACAAAACAATGAATTTTATTCTCTGTTTTAAAGGAAAGAATTTACAAATGACAATATCTATTTATTCCACTAATCGTTGGCTATAGTTCATCAATCTATGCCTACATTCCTTCCTTAACCTTTCATTTCAAAGGAATGACAAAAATTGAACTCCATGCTTCCTTTCAATTCGATTTCACCCCAATTAGTTTTCATCGTCCCTTCTTTCTTCTGCAGTCACTTGTATTTTCTTAGTAGTCATTTCATAACATTCCTTCAATTTTTCATGGTCTATGCCTACCTACATTGCTTCCCCTTTCTTCATTTCCCAACCTCTCTTCTCTTTGTCCTTAGATTTACCATAATCTCTCCTTTCTTTATCTTCCAACATTCTTCAATGGTGTTACCAAACCCCTAAAACTCCTTCTATCCAATTGTCCCCCTTCTTTACCATGGTTTCTTTCAAAATGTCATTTCTTTTCTTCCAAAAATAGAACAAGGGATCGGTCAACCTCTAGTACAACCGTCCCCAAACTAAAATCTTACAAAGCTATTTATTCTAACCTCTGTGGAGATGTAAATTGAAACAATAAACTGACACCAAACTGAAAACAAAACACATGCTAAGCAAAGTTGAATAGAAACAAAAACTTGACATAAGAAAACAAAAACTAGATGGGAACAATGCCCCGACATCAGGAATGATACAAAAAGTCTTTGAAGTTTCATGCAATGAAAAAAAGTGTAATAAATGTTAGAGTGACCTATTACAAGAACTAGGGCGTTGAAGGGTCCTTAATGTGAGATTTTATGTCAATTTAAGTGGTTAGAGTAGTAAATGTGTTATCACCATTAATAGTTTGGTGAAGTTTCAAGAAAATTTGTGGAGTTCAACTATGCACTAAATCAAATACATTTGAGGCCACACATTTTTAGTTTGACTTGCTCTTGCAATAAAAAATTTCAACAACACAAGCGCAAAAGTAGATGTCCAATGGTGAAGTTACAATTTACATCATTATCAAAAGGTCTAATTTAACATGTATCCAAGTAAAAAAAAATGGGACTAAAATGTATCCATGTAAGTTACAAAAATGCCCTAAGATCTTGCCAGTTATAAAATATCTTATAATAGAAATATAAACTTTATTGCATCATTAGAAACATACATGTTGTGGAATTCTATTATCATTAGAAATACAAGTCCAAATACAAGGTGTGGCTACGATCATATTTCAAAATCTAGAAGGTTGGATTTCAAATTACAATTCCAAGTCAACATGTGTGAGGGGCACATAAAAGTGGAGATATGTGATTGGTTAATTTATTTCGGTTAGTAACTGCTACTCACTTATAAAAGGAGGAGTTGTTTCTTAATTTTTTGTATTCAGATGGTATTTTTGACAATATGCAGTCACCCCTTCATCTTAGTCCTTCCTATATTCATAGCAAATTTTCAATTATATTCAATCATGTTTCTAGATTCATTTGTGTTGACATTTTTCTTTAATGTTTTCACGATCCATCATCAAGATAACAACATTAAAAAAGAAAACATCAATTTGTAGCAAACCAAGACAAACTAAAAAGATAGAAGATAAAAGAGTGAAGAAGTACATTGCATAAAGATCCAAGAAACTACACCCTCCTCTCACTCTCCTATCTTTTAAGTTTGTCTTCGTTTGCAAAAGCTCATTTCTTCTCCTTAAATAGTGTTAGAAAAACTTCGAGAGAGTCAAATCCATAAACAATTAAACATCATTGATGATGAAAATATCATTAGTTATTTTGAATTTCTTATAATTAGCTTCTCCACTAAAGAAACCAAATTATCTTTTCTTCATAATTAAAAATGAATGAGAACATTCAACTCTTCAAATTCAAGCAAAAATAGAATATAAAATAACTACGCGGAAGACACAGGCTGGTCTGACACCCCGTGTAGGACACTCTAAATATACAAGTCAAGTTTTATGGGTAACACGTTACCAAGCTACATCTCTGACCACAAACATGCTACGAACCGAGTCCGAAATTCCGCCGTGTGAGTCGCTTGTTAACTTTGCAAATTATAAAAGCGTAGATGACGCGCAAGAATAGTTGAACAACCGAGGTCTTGCGACCCGTAATGATCGTATACGTTATGTAAAAACTGAGAAAAGGCGTGAAAACTTCCAAGCAAATTCGAATGGTTGCAAAGCAAGCCTCTACGCAATTACCAACATCCTCCTCTGCCTGCGCCGCCTTGAAACAATGTACGGGTAATATCTCAACGCATTATAGAAGGGGAATTTTATATCAGATATTATAAGATTGGAAAACGTGAAAGCATAAAGCAAGTCAGCGACTGGTTTGACAAATGTCTATAATGTTCTCTAAGGGAACGGATACATACAAAATTTGAGCACTTTAATTTTGGGCTTCTCAAAATCTTGCATAGAAATTTCAAATCACTTCTATTTTTTTTTTCGGTCCCTGCTTATAATTATAACTAAGGTTTCAGGGCCACATCAACATGTTTTTTTGTCAAGGTGTCCAAAATAGTCCAAAAAAAGTGAGGCCAATCAGAGTGCATTAGGGACCCCCATACTTGTGCAGTTGATGTGGCATCACATGATTGATTTCTTTTTAGAATAAGAGATACATTTCATTCAATTATGGGTAGTCATCATTAACAAAAACAACTTTAAAGTCACAACTACTGGAAAGCTCCCACCTCAATTACTTCACTCATAAACACCATATACTCATAATAGCACTTCGGAGCCTTTATCTGTTAGACTGAATCTTGTGGAGCACCAACATACTCCTAAGCCTCTCTCAATGTCTTCTCAGCCACTATGTTCCTCCTTCTACCTATGATAGGAGTTTGAGGTTGATGAATCATTTGTTCCTCCTCGAGATCAACTTTCTATGCTTACCTTCTCTACTCTTCATCTTGCATTTCTGAACTATGAGAAATATGCACTACTTCATCCTTGGGCACTTTCTCTTCCTTCTCCTAAACCTTCATCAAACTACCAAACTTTCGAAGAACACTTTCCTCCTCAAAATTCATATCGATGTGTATAACTTTATTTTGTAGGGTATAGTGCAAACCCAATAGGCCTTGGATGTTTCACTACACCTAACAAGGATGCCCTTCTTTGCAGTTGGTTCCAACTTGGTTCTCTTCTCCTCAAGAACATGACAATACATAAGGTATCCAAAGATGTGAATGTGCTCCAAATATGGTTTCTTCCTTGTGAACACCTCCTCTAGTGTCTCTTGCCCAACATCTTGTGTAGGGTCCTATTTGCAACTAAATGAAAGTATTGCAAGTCTCTTACCATAAAAATCAAGGCAGATCCTGATCATGAAGCATGACCTTGGCTACTCCAATTATAGCCCTACTTTTCTGTACAACAACCCCATTCTATTGAGGGTTGTATGGAATTGTCAAATATTTCTTGATACCTTCTCAAGCATAGAATTGTTTGAAGGCATTAGAGATATACTCACCTCCATTACGTGACCTTAGTATCTTGATCTTCCTCCCTAGTTTGGCTCTCCACAAAAGCTTTAAACTCTTTGAATCTATAGAAAACCCCATCTTTATTCTTTAGAAAATATATCCACGAATTCATAGAGAAATCATCAACAAAGGTAACATAATACTTGTACCAATTCAAGTGTACTATTGAAATGGGACCACACACATCTGAGTCTATAAGATCCAAGATCCCAAGTCTTGAAAACACTCCTTGCTTATATCATCTAAGGAGTCAATACTGGTTTGCAGTATTGTAAATAACCCCTTTTTGTGATAATCCAATATGTATTCTCCTTTAGAAAGCTTTTTCTTCTAGGCCTCTTGGGGTTCTCCATGTAAATAAATTCTAATTACCTTTAGAGTGAGTGGAAGACCATCACATTTTGCTTGCACCTGCAATTCATAACATGCAAAGTAAAAATTTTAAGCATCCCTTAAAGGATAGCAAATCTAAATAATAATTAATTGATTGGTTCTATATTAAACTCATAAAATAACAATTATTTACAAAAATTCATACCTCTTGCATAATATTTGCATTTGTATCACTTGAAATTGATGTATGTCCAGTAGCCCAGAAGTAGAAAAGTGAGAGAGCATCCTTTGGGCCCAATAAAGGCAGTTGATCTAGTTGTGTAGAGGGGTTCGTGGGCATGGTGGACTTGTCTCTGGTAGTTATGACAGTCTTGCATCCTGAATCTTGAAATAATAATTTTTCCAAAGCTTTTTCAGACCAAACATCATCCAAAATAATTAAAATTGGCTTGGGATGATTCAAAATCCACTGTTGTAGCTGAAAGAATTGATCAAACTCAATTCTACACAACCCAAGAAACTCTGTTTACCAATAACCTGTCACAAGAGAAGAAAAGACAGAGACAGAAGAATATTGCTCTCCAAATGTGAGAAAAATGCATAAGAGAATAAAGAAAAAGTACAAGACTCAACCTTATAAAGGTGAGAAAGAAACCCTAAAGGAAAGAACTAGGTTGCACATTAATAATTAATAATTAATTAATAATGCACCTAAGAGACGCTTAAGCAACTAGAGTAAAAGGAAATAATACTCTAACACCCCCCCTTAAGCTGAACATAGGGAGAAAGCTGACCTAGCAAGACTAAGAAAGCAAGAAATGGGTCCCGGCAACAAGGCCTGATCAGGTACCCAGTACAAGGAAATCTTTGTAAACCGGAGACAAAGGAGAAAACCCAGTGGGAAAAACTCCTCTCCAAAAAGAGATATA
>MU224411.1:916941-930344 GCA_018584345.1 Thuja plicata | reverse complement strand
TATATATATATATATATATATATATAATACGTCGAGAGTAATCCTTCTCGAGTGCACCTATTTTTCTTATGGATTAGGGTTGATTAAAATAGGCGCCTCGAGAAGGAATACTCTCGGCGTATTATATATATATAGGTATATATAAGCTAGTAGCAGTTACCGCGCAACATGGAAGACATTTTATGATTAATGGTTATGGTTAGAGTTAGGGTTAGGGTTAGGGTTAGGGTTAGGATTATAATTAGAGTTAGGGTTAGGGTTAGGATTGGAATTAGGATTAAGGTTACAGTTAGGGTTAGGATTAGGGTTATAGTTATAGTTAGGGTTGGGGTTAGGTTAGAGTTAGGATTATAGTTAGAATTAGGATTAAGGTTAGGGTTAGGCTTAGGGTTAGAGTTAGGATTATAGTTAGAGTTAGGGATAAGGTTAGGGTTAGGGTTACAGTTAGAGTTACAATTAGAGTTATTAGGATTAGGGTTAGGGTTATAGTTAGGGTTAGGGTTAGGGTTAGGGTTAGAGTTACAGTTATAGTTAGTGTTATGGTTAGGGTTGGACTTAGTGTTAGCATTAGGGTTGGGGTTAGGGTTCGTGTTAGGGTAAGGATTACAATTAGCGTTAGGGTTAGGATTGAGTTTTTTAGGGTTAGGGTTAGATTAGGGTCATGGTTAAAGTTAGGGTGAATTTTAACCATTTTAATATATGGTTATGGGTTTGGATTAGAGTTAGACTTACGTTTAGGGTTAGAGTTAGGGTTAGGGATAGGGTTAGGTTTAGGGTTACAATTAGGGTTAGGGTTACAAATAGGGATATGGTTCTTTTTATAATTAGGTGAGGGTTAGGGTTAGGGATAGGGTTAGGGTTAGGGTTAGGGTGATTTTTATAGCTAAGGTTAGGGTTAGGGTTATAGTTAAGATTAGGGTTAGGGTTAGGGATAAGGTTAGCACTAGGGTTAGGGTTTGTGTTAGGGTTAGGGTTAGGGTTAAGTTTAGGGTTAGGGTTATAGTTAGGATTAGGGTTAAGGTTAGGGGTAAGGTTAGAGTTAGGGTTAGGGTTAGTGTTAGGGCTAGGGTTAGGGTGACTTTTTATAGTTGTAATGTACAGTTATGGGTTTGGATTAGGGTTATGATTATAGTTAGGCTTATAGTTAGGGTTAGAATTAGGGTCATAGTTAGGGTTAGGCTTATAGTTAGGATTTTAATTAGAGTTAGGGTTAGGGTTAGGGTTGGGGCTGGCATTAGGGTTAGGGTTAGAGTTAGAGTTAGGGTTAGTATTAGGGTTAGGATGAGGGTTATAGTTATAGTTAGGGTTAAGGTTAGGTTAGAGTTAGGATTATAGTTAGAGTTAAGGTTAGGGTTAGGGTTAGGCTTGGGGTTACAATTAGGATTATAGTTAGAGTTAGGGATAGGGTTAAATTTATTTAGAAGACATTTTATGATTAATGGTTATGGTTAGAGTTAGGGTTAGAGTTAGAGTTAGGGTTAGAGTAAGTGTCAGTATTAGGGGTAGGGTTAGGGTTAGGGTTAGAATTAGAGTTAGGGTTGCAATTGGGGTTAGGGTTAGGGTATTTTTATGGTTTGGATTATGGTTATGGGTTAGGATTAGGGTTAGAGTTACGGTTAGGGTTATAGTTAGGGTTAGGGTGATTTTATATAGTTAGAGTTAATATTTATGGTTAGAGTTAGGGTTAGAGTTAGAGTTAGAGTTAGAGTTAGAGTTAGGGTTAGGGTTAGGGTTAGGGTCAGGGTGGTTTTTAATAGTTGGAATGTATGATTATGGGTTAAGATTAGGGTTAGGGTAATTTTAACCATTAGGGTTAGGATTAGAGTTAGGGTTAGGGTTAGGGTTAGGGTTAGGGTTAGTATTAAGGTCAGGGATAGTGTTAGTATTAGGGTTAGGGTTAGGGTTAGGGTTAGGGTTAGAGTTAAGGTTAGGGTTAGGGTTAGGATGATTTTTAAGGTTTACATTACGGTCATGGGTTAGGATTTTGGTTAGAGTTAGGGTTAGGGTTAGGATTAGGTTTAGAGTTACAGTTAGGGTTAGGGTTAGGATGTATAGTTTAGGAATAGGGTATATAGTGAGGGGTAGGATTAGTATGATCTTAATGGTTAGAGCAAGGGTTACGCTCAAGGTTAGGGCTTTAGTTATGGTTAGAGAGAGGGTTAGGGTTAGAGTTAGGGTTAGGATTAGAGTTAGAGTTAGTGTTAGGGTGAATTTTATGGTTTGGATGTATGGTTATGGGTTTAGATTAGGGTTAGGATTAGGGTTAGGGTTAGGGTTAGGGTCAGGGTTAGGGTTATGGTTAGAGTCAGAGTTAGAGTTAGGGTTAGGGTTAGGGTTAGCATGTATAGTTTAGGAATATGGTGTAGGGTGAGGGTAGGATTGGTATCATCTTAATGGTTATCTAGTAAGGGTTAGGGTTTTAATTAGGGTTATAGTTAGGGTTACAATAATTTTAATAGTTAGGGTGCATGGTTATGGGTTTGGCTTGGGATTAAAGTTAGGCTTAGGGTTAGGATTATAGGTAGGGTTAGGGTTAGATATAGGGTTAGGCTTAGGGTTAGGGTTAGGATGTATACTTTAAGAATATGGTGTGGGGTGAGGGGTAACATTAATACCATCTTAATAATTAATGAGGGTTATAGTTTGGGTTACAATCATTGTAACAGTTAGGATGTATGGTTATGAGTTTGGGTTAGGATTAGAGTTAGTGTTAGGGTTAGAGTTAGGGTTAGGATTAGGGTTAGGGTTAGATATAGGGTTACAATTAGGGTTAGGGGATTTTTTGGTTAGGGTCAGGGTGATTTTTTATGGTTAGGATGTATGATTATGGGTTTGGGTTAGGGTTAGAGTTAGGATTAGGGTTAGATTTAGACATAGGGTTTGGATTAGGATGTATAGTTTAGGAATAAGGTGTAGGGTGAGGGGTAGGACTAGAAGGATCTTAATGGTTAGAGTTAGGGTTAGGGTTAGGGGTAGGGTTATAGTTAGGGTTAGGGTTAGAGTTAGGGTTACGATGAACTTTATGGTTTAGATATACAATTATGGGTTTGGGTTAGGGTTAGATTTAGGGTTAAGGTTAGGATGTATGATTTATGAATAGGGTGTAAGGTGAGGGGTAGGATTAATATCATATTAATGTTTAGGGTTAGGTTTATAGTTAGGGTTAGGGTTAGGGATAAGGTTAGGGTTAGAGTTAGGGTTAGGGATAAGGTTAGGGATAGATTTATGGTAAGATTAGGGCCATGGGTTTAGGTTTATGTCATTATTAGGTTTGGTAAGGTTTGGTTAGTAAGATGAATAGGGTAAACGATCAAATTAGGTTTGGTGTTAGGGTGTATTTTTTGGGTTAGTAATAGTAATATGTTAATGGTTAAGGGTAGAAAATGGTTATAGTTAGATTTAGAATTGGGGTTAGAGTTACGAGTAAGCTTATATGTATTATTAGTGTTACATTTAGAAATAGGGTTAGTATCACATTTAACCTTAGCATTTAACCTAGGGCTACTATGACAATTAAATTTTTAGTACATACCTACTATAGTTAGGGTTGGGAAACATGGTTTAGATTTAAGTTTAGTATTACTATAATGGTTATGTGTAGAGTTACAATTATAGTTACGGTTAAAGGGTTAATTTAATGTCATGTGAAGGGTTACAATGTTAGATTTACAATTAGATTTAAATCAAACATAGTGTTACGGTTAAGGTTAATATTTGCTTAACAGTTAGAGTAAGACTATGTATGTAGTTATCAATGGGATGTAGGTGAGCTAGAGTTTTCATTAAATATAAGAGGTAGTGTGTGATTTAGGTCTATAGTTGGAGTAATTGGTTAGAGTAAGGGTTTGGTATAATTTTATAACATTGATTATGGTTAGAATTAGTGTTAGGATTATGGTGAGTATTAGGGTTTCAATAGGCATGTGATGACAATAGGCATGCAAGGTTTAGAGTTATGATAAATATCATATTTAGTATTAAAGTTACGATTAAAGTTAGTGATGTGATGTATATATTATAATTTTAGATAACGCTTATTATGGTTATCGTGAAGGATATCATCTAGTGTTATTTAATGTTAGTATTATGGTTTGTTTAATTGAAGTTTAGCATTTGTGTTAATGTTATTAGAATAATGGTTATGCTTACGATGAATATTATTGTTAGGATTAGGATTATGGTATGAATTATCATATGGGTGTGAGAGAAAATTAAGTCCCTCAGATATCTGTGATAGGTCCATTGTAATTAAAAGCATCCACTTGATATCAACATTTTTGTAAGCCATTAATATTACAAGTAAAGAGTTCAACATAGGATGATGCAAAGCCTTGCAAGTATAGTATTAGAAATAACTTGAATATCAAAAACAATTTATTATTAGCTTGTTGTTCATCAAAATTACATAGATGAAGGGGAAATAGAAGTCAAGGGTTAGGATTATGATTAGGGTCAAAGTCTATATCACAGTTACTATTATAGTTAGGGCTAGGTTAAAGGTTTACGTCATTGCTAGTATTATAGTTTGTATTAAAATTATTGATGTGATGAAAATATACATTGATGACTAAGGTTAGTTTTAGAATTATGTTAAGGATTATGATTAGGGTTAGTACTTAGATCATAGTTTGTGTTGGGTTCATATTAGGGTATGCCTAATGTTAAGGTTAGAGTGACGATTAGAATAAAGTTTACAATTAGAGTTTAAGATTGAGGTTAGGGTTAGGTTTAGTGTTAAGGATATGGATAGATTTTTAGTTATGGTTTGGATTTAAATTTATTGTTAGAATTATGGAATTAGGGTTTTCATTAAGGTTAGGATTTAATGTATTATTTTTGGTATTAGGGTTTTGATTAAGGTTAGGATTTAATGTTATAATTAAAAATGATTTTTAAGATTAGGATTATCATTAGGATTACTTAGATTTATTATCAATTCTTTTTAGGTGACTTTTAGAAAAATATTTAAAATTTAAAATTTTCTTAATAAATTAATCTTGATTTATGCTTGATATTCCTTATTATGAATATGATTATGAATTGCTCAAAAAATATATTATTTTGGAGTGGAGATTATATTTTAAAAAGTCTTTAAATACCTCACATTATTTGGAGAATTTTTATTTTATCTCTAATTTTAGTGGTGGATCCTATACTCACTCTTACAAAGTCATATATTGGGAATTTAAAATAACAATATTGTATTTATTATAAAATTATTTAGAAATAAGAAAAAATTAAAATGACAATAATTGTATTGAAATATTTGATTAAATGCGAGTTAGTAGCATATTATATTTCTCATTTTTACAACACATATATTAGGAAATGAAAATAGAAACCTTTTATTGATTTGATTAACTAAATGTGAAATAGTATTTCTTACAAAATTGGAAATTATTTTAAATTATACATCATTATCTCTACTTTACAATATATAATAGTTTTGGTGCTGTAAACTTTCTAGCAATTACAAAATTCTTTTTTCATGCGGATTGTTCTATCGATTATATTTAGGTTCGTGCACATTCAAATTTTACTCTCTTTATATTTACATATGTGACCTCAACGCGGTGGATAGAATAAGTTAGCTTCTAAAGGAAAAAGTCAAACACAAAATTATGGATGTGAGGAGAGGATTAGGGTACCCTAGCCCTAAACCATTCTTAGAAGCAGTTGGATTGCAATTGGTTTTCCCATGGGAGTCTCCACTTCTATCCCCCACTTTAACGCAACACCCACCACCATTATCCTCTTACTCTTCTCCCCCTCTTCACCTCCAAATCTCCCGTATATCTCCCCTCGTGAACCTGCTAATTATGTGACCCCACTACACTGCACGCTCTCCACAACAGTCAACCATGCCTCCTCTATCGCAACATAGGCCTTCACCCTCCCATCAGATTCATTGACAAATACAACCGCCCAACCATTCCCACGCATGTCCCTTCCCACCCACCAAGAATATTGGGGCTCATCTTAGACCAGGCCCTTCGAGCGACATCATAAACAACACCATCTTTTCTCACCATATACAGATATCCTTGAGCTACCAGAGCATTCATGGCCTCACTGCTAAACTTAGACAACCTCAGCGTTTCTGCGTAGCTCCACATATCGCCCTCCATGTCATAAATCTCCGTCGACTTGGACACCGCAATGTCCCATTCAAGAGGTCTTCCGCTCACCATGTAGACCTTGTTATCCCCGGCTGCGGCACCTCACTAAATATTGTTTTTAGGGCACCCCAAAACACTTTAGCACCACTGGTAGAACCATCCACTGTAGGGTTTGATCATGCGCATCAACTGGTAAGTCTAAACTATAGCTTCTGGAGAGGCTTGGGACCATTTGGAACCCTAGCGAGGTATTTCTTTCCCATTTCCAATGCCTCCAAATGCTCAATCAAAGTCTGTAAATGATCTTCTTTCTTTTTGTTTTCTTTCCATTTTCTTGAAGAGCTCCTGGAAGATCCGAACATGGGACTTAGAAAAACCATTATATGGAGCCCACAGAGAATCGAATCCACGACCTAGTGAAATAAGATTGTGAACTATATATCCTCGTAAATACATATGCAAAATATTAAGGAAAATGTAGTCACCGTGATACACAAACTTAAGCAACGAAACCATGAGAAATAAAACAAATTCAAAATGCATTTGTCTTACCTATTCAAATGCCAATGCCCATGAATCTTTACTAACTTTCTTCTCTGCCAGGAAGTCGCGAGTATGAAGGTGAAAATCATTAATGCCCTCCGTGTTATATAATATTCAAAACATCTATCTTGAAAATGTTACACTGATTTGTAACGGCTGGAGAGTGATTCATCCGAATCTCATTCTCACAATGGAATGGTGTTTGAAATAGCTCTGATTTGTAACGTTTGAAATGGCATTTGAACTGGCGTAACGTAAGGAAACTTACTCGTTTATATTTTATGTACAACCCAATCCACAGTGCTGCCACTGTAGGATGCCTCTCAGCGTAATGATTTGTAACGTTTGAAATGGCATTTGAACTGGCATAACGTAAGGAAACTTACTCATTTCCTTTTTATGTACAACCCAATCCATAGTGCTGCCATTGTAGGACGCCTCTCGGCATAATTAGACATAAAAATTGATTAAGCTTACACTTGTGTAGCTCTAACTAATGTTCTCTTATGCAAAAATTGTAAATGGAAAACTTGGTGGTGTAAAAAAACACCATTGCATCTTTGCTAGCATAATGGTATGTAGGTGACTTCCTCTTCTCTCCTTTCTCAAACCTTGTTGATTAATTTAATGATTCGTAAAGGGTTAGAATAGACACCAAGAGAACATGCAACATATGTCTAAATAACTAACAATTTTATAGTAGAATGATGCACAAAGTGTTTGAGATTTCATGCAATGAAAAAAGTACAATAAATGTTAGGTTTTGAAAATCCTTAATGTGAGATTTTATGTGAATTTAAGTGACTCGAGTAGTAAATTTATTATCACCATTAATATAGTTTGGTGAAGTTTCAAGAAAATTTGTGGATTTCAACAGTGCACTAAATCAAATGCATTTGAGCTTGCACATTTACATTTTGACTTGCTCTTGCAATCAAAACATTCAACAACACAAGTACAAAATTAGATGTCCAATGGGGAAGTTACAGTTTACATCATTGTCAAAAAGGTCTAATAATATGTATCTAAGTAAAAACATGGGACTAAAATGTATCCATGTAAGTTACAAAAATGCTCTAAGATTTCGCCAGTTAAAAATATACATGTCATCGAATTCTATATTATCATTAGTAATACAAGTCCAAATACAAGGTGTGGTTACGATCATATTTCAAAATTTAAAAGGTTGGATTTCAAATTATAATTGCAAGTCAACATGTGTGAGGGGCACATAAAAGTGGAGATGTGTGATTGGTTAATTTATTTTGGCTAGTAACTACTACTCATTTATTAAAAGAGTTCTTTCTTTTTTTTTTGGATTCACATGATATTTTTGACAATATGCGCTTGCCACTTCTTTTTAGTCCCTTCTATTTCATAAATTATTTTCAATTTTATTCAATCTTGTTTCTATATTGAATTGTGTTGACATTTTTCCTTAATGTTTTTGTGATCCATCATCAGGATAAGAGTGTTAAAGGAGAATATATGAATTTGTAGAAAACCAAGAAAAACTAGAATTTTAGAGGGTGAGAGAGTGAGCATGGGTTGCATAAGGATCTAGGGACTTGCACCCTCCTCCTACTCTCCTATCTTTTTAGTTTGTCTTGATTTGCAAAAGTTCATTTTTTCTCCTTAAGTATTGTTATCCCGATGAGGAATCATAGAATGTTTGAAAAATTTCTATGTAATCAAATTCATACACAATAGAACATCATTGATAAATTGTGAAAACTTAATATCATTAATTATTTTGAATTTCTAAATTGTATCCTCTCCACTAAAAAACCAAAATCTCTTTCCCATAATTAAATTTGAATGGGGATATTCAACTCTTGAAATTTAAGCAAAAATAAAATATAAAATGACTACCACGAAGACACATGCCTGTCTGACACCCTGTGTAGGAATTTTTGAATACAAGAGTCAAATTTTATGGGTGGTAAGGCACGAGACATAAGTGTAGCCATGTAACATGTTATCATCTCAAGAATCTTGTAAGAGATTCTAGCTATAGTAACAGATCAAAGGGAAATTTAGAAATGAAAGGCCAATGTCATATAAGTTCTCTGATCTTGGAGAACAAGATTCAATAACAATAGTAGTGGAAGCATTAACACCTTGGATGAAAAATCACCCACAAAGAAAAAACTTACACCAAGCTGAAGATAAAGGGTCTGAATCTTATCTCATATGTCTTTTTGTAAATTAGAAATAAAAATGCATTGAACATCTTTGTCAGACATAGGGTAAGAAATATGAGCATGCAAATGCTTAAATCTACCAATAAAATCAGTCACTTTTTCTTTAACACCTTGTTTACAATGCATTAAATTAGTAAAGGAAATTTGAGGACCAGTGTTGTTTTAAAATTGTTGGATAAAAGCGTTAGCATGCTTGTGAAAAGAATCAACGGAATAAAGGGGTAATGAACAAAAAAAATTGTAAGTCCTTATCTTGAAAGGTCCTATTGAACAAATTTGTCATAAAATTTTCATTGTGAGATAAATCACTACACAATGTTTGAAATGTTTTGACATGAGTCAAATGATCACACTTTCCATTATAAGTCTCAAGATGAGGAATCTCCATCTAGTGTGGGATAACGAAATGGATGATTTCTAAAGATAAAGGACTAACAATGTTGAATGTATGTAGGAATGTTAAATTTGGATTGCATTAGGGAAGCAAGTTGTTACAAAGAAGACATAGTTTGAGCTAGATTGTTGATGGTTGGATCATTAGAAGTGTTTTGGAGATTGTTGGACATAGCGGGAATGGTTGAATATGAAAATTTCACACTATGATAAGTGCGCATGGTTGTAGGCAATGAAACACTTGGCATACTTGAAGGAAAAAGAGGAGTGCTAGGATTAGGAAGGCTCACATCAATATGATTGGAAGGTTGAAAGGAAGTTGTGAGGATAGGTGGAGCATAATTAGAAATCGAGGGAATTAAAGTGGGAATATGATTGGAAATTTCAACACTTGAAGGAGGTTGAGTGTATCCTATCTCTTGAGTAGCTTCTTGAATTGGCTTAACATTGTTATGAACAATTTGTGATAAGGAACAAAGGAAATCAATACCATGTTCATCATTTTGCATGTATTTATTTAAACCACCAATCAAGGCTAAAGCTTCAGGATTATATTTTTTTGACTTAGCCAATGTTTACCTCTGAGATAATCAAAGGCATCCTTTGGTAACGAGTTTGTAAATATATCTGATATCTATTCCTTTGTGTTGATATACTCCAATCTTATCTCCTTCTTTGCTACCTTGTCTCTCAAGAAATGATACTTAATGGAAATATGTTTAGTCTTTGAATGCATTATTGGATTCATTGACATGTCAACTGTGCTAGTGTTATCACAATGGATAACCACTAGCTCATCAAAAGTTATTCCAATGTCCTTTAGCATTTGTTTCATACAAACAATCTGTGTGCAATTTATAGAAGCAACAACATACTTAGATTCAGCAGTTGACTAAGCTATACAATCCTTCTTTTTACTTAGCCAAGAAACCAATATTTTCCCAAGAAAAAATGCACACCACTTGTATTTTTTCTATAATCAATATTTCCTACCCAATCAACATCAGTATAAGCATGTAAATTAAAATCATCAGATTTCTTATACCATAAGCCATAATCCAGTGTTTCTTTTAGATATCTAAATATTCTTTTCATAGTAGCAAGGTGTGTCTCTTTAGGATCCGCTTGATATCTTCCAATAATTCCAACTTTATTAGCAATATCTGGTATGGTGTGAGTCAAATATTGTAAGCCTCCAATCATAGATCTGTACTTTTTCTTAAAAACACTCTGAGTTTCATTAGTATTGGTAAGCTTGTGACTAGTAACCATAGGTGTTCCAAAAGGTTTACAATCTTCCATTCCAAACTTTTTCAACATTTCTTTAAGATACTTTGTTTGAGAAATAAAAATACCACTCTTGTTCTGATTAGTTTGCAATCCAAGGAAATTTTTTGTCTCACCAATCATTGACATCTCAAATTCATTTTCCATTTCTTTAGATAACTTTTTAGTCATTTCATCATTTCCTCCAAAAATGATATCATCGACAAAAATTTCTACTATTAGAATTCCATCTCCACTAGTACTTAAGTATAAATTGTTGTCTTCATTACCTTTTTTGAAGCCAAGACGAAGCAGATACCAGTCCAATCTTGCATAACATGCTCTTGGTGCATGATTAATACCATACAAATCTTTCTTCAACTTGCAAACCATTTCCTTATCTTATGTCAAAGGAAATACATTAGGTTGCTCAATATATACTTCCTCTTCTAGATCTCCATTCAGAAATGCAGATTTCACATTCATTTGATATACTTTGAAGTATTTGTGTGCAGCATAAGCAAAAAATAATCTTACTACTTCCAACCTAGTAATAAGAGAAAATGTTTCTTCAAAGTCTATGCCTTCTTGTTGCAAGTATCCTTTATAAACCTATCTTGCATTATTTCTTACAACCATTCCCTCTTCATTCATGTTATTTCTGAAAAACCACATCATCCTAGAAAATTCATCAACAAAAAGTACAAAACACCTTTCACCATAGTAAGATCTTGTTCTTGTAGGACCACACAGATCTATATGCACTAGATCCAACTTCCCTTTCATTGAGTAAGATTTTATTTTAAAACTGCTTCTATTCTGCTTCCCCATTACATATTCTCTACACACGGTGTTAGATGGTTTCACAATCTTTGGTTGGTCTCTAAATGCATTATTCATACTTGCCTTCACAATATTATCAAAATTAACATGACAAAATCTTCTATTCCATAACCAACTATCATCTACCTTCACAACAAAACAAGAAGCCTTAGATGTATTTAATTCAAATACATTACCTCTGGATTTAGTACTATATGTGATCAATCCTCCTAACTTACTTCTGATAGAGCATTTCCCATCAATGAATTTCAATTGATAACCTTTGTCCACTAGCTGTCCAACACTCAACAAATTATGCTTAAGTCGATCAACAACTAATACATTTTTTAGTATTGGTATTTCCATATGGAAATAAATAGATACAAGGGTGTGTGAACCAAGTTGTGGACCAAAAAGGGGGGTATAAGTGGACACATTTTTCTGAAATCGGGTAAACCTAAACTTGGAACAGGAGTTTGAGGGTCATGCACTCAAAATAAGATGTGTAAAAAATAAAAATTGTATTACTCTGAATCTAGTTTCTATAACACTGATTTTTTATAAAACTGGATAAGATTAACAGGGTCAAACCTCACAGACACAAAAATATGTTCCTTATTTGTTTGGAAAAACATAACATAGCTATTTCCATGTGCGGTACAAAAGGTATAGTTATATTTCATATTTTTTAAATCCCTTTTGTAGGATGATAGGTAAGAGTGAGAACTAGAAGTTGTGTATTTTTTTTTAATTTTCTGATGCGTATTTTTTTTCTGTGAGTTTTTGAAGTGATCGCATCTTGAAAATTTGGTACATGTTCGTGCGCTGGGCATAACTTGCATCAAAATAATCAAAAATAAAAACTTTGTTTTTTAAAAGTGTATAGAATCAAGTGTAGAACAATAATATGTAATTTATTTATAATTTGATTAAGTATTTCAAAAGTTATTAAAAAAATTGTAGACATATGTCTGTAAGTACAATCAAGACACTGGTAAAGAAAATTAAAGTTTACTATGCTAATGTTGTCCAAAAGTAGAAAACTTTATATCGTTTGAAAGCTAAGAAGATGTATGAGATTATGGTAAAAATTAGAAAGCTACCTAGTTGACAAATTATAAACCTGATAAAGATAAAGTCGAGAAATCATCTTACAAGATGAAAAAATGTCTAAAAGAACAAAAATGGACAGAGAATGAGCCTCCAAGCCTTTGGGTCATTTTACAAGCCTCTTCCCAAGCCATAACCCGATCGGGTTTCTAAATTTCAAATAACCCGATCGGGTTCTGAAAAGAAAAAAGTACTTCAAAACCTGATCGGATTTTGAAGAAGTAAAAAATATTCATTTTATTCTCCATAGAGAGAGAGAGAGAGAGAGAGAGAGAGAGAGAGAGAGAGAGAGAATGAACTTGAAATGTTGAGCCATCAAAAGCATAGAGCGTGACATTGTAACCACCTAAATTTGGTCTGTTCTAACTATAGACCCTATTTGCCCTAAGTGTGATCATACCCTCAATTTATGTCCAATCGACCCTGTTACTGCTTGGCATAAATCTTTGAATCAATTTAATATTCTAGGTGATTTTTATCACTGATTTATATTAACTATTATAGCCATACAATTCAAATCAATTTCGACCAATCGAATCAAATCAAAATCAAACATGGCTATAGTATTTAATTATAAAGGAATTAAATATATCCTTAAATCAAATACTCACTTGCAATCAACCCATTCCTCTAGCCTATTTAATTTAATTAAAATGGCTATAGTCCTTTAATTATTAAAAAGCAATTTTATTGTTTAAATAATTAAATCCTATATTTCTAAATGAATTAAATAAGTTTATTTCATTTATTAATATTCCCTCAAACCCCAACCTAACCCATCTCAACCACTTCTACCCTGGGTTCTAACCCTTCTCAACGCATTCACCCATGCTAATCTAATCCTAATCCTAAATTCTTCTCTAACCCACCTCCTAATGTTGTCACATTACATTAAGGAATAACTTAACAACTCAACCCACTTGAGAAAGTCCACTTTCTCAGGCTT
>MU224411.1:880660-897948 GCA_018584345.1 Thuja plicata | reverse complement strand
ATTTATCTAACTCAATCAAGACCTGACATATCTAATGCAGTTGGCATTGTTGGAAGATTTGTAGCTGAACCCAAGCATAATCACCTAATGGCAATCAAGAGGATATTCAGATATCTTAAGGGAACTACAGACTATGGTTTATGGTATCCTAAATCAAAAAATACACAACTTCATGTGTATACTGATGCAGATTGGGTAGGTTGTATTGATGAAAAAAAGAGCACTTCAGGAGGAGCAGTATTTCTTGGAGAAAGGTTGGTATCTTGGACAAGCAAGAAGCAAAACTATATTTCTTAGTCAACGGCAGAAGCAGAATATGTTGCAGCAGCACTGAATTGTACAACAATTGTTTGGATCAAGTAGATGGTTAAAGACTTTGGTATTTAGGTTGATTATCCTATTGTTATTCATTGTGATAACACTAGTACTATTAACATGTCTAAGAACCCTGTGATGCACGCAAAGAAAAAACACATAGAGATCAAGTACCATTTTCTGAGAGAAAAATTTGTAGACAAGGAAGTGAAATTGGACTATGTAAGCACAAAAGTTCAGTTGGCAGACATTTTCACGAAGCCTTTAGCAAAGGATACTTTTGAGTATGTAAGGGGGAAGTTGGGAGTCATTCTCTCTTCTAAGTCTGACTAAAGAAAGTAGCAAGTACATTAGTCTTATGTGACTGATGAATGGTTGACTACTCTACTTCTGGAGTAGTACCTATGCATAATGGTTTATGACGCCCTTTGCCATTAATGTCAATGGGGGAGTATGTAATAAAAACATGGAAAACAAGGAACACATACAAGGATCTTATACTCTGGGGGAGTATACATATAAAACATAGTCCATGTAACTGCAACAGGGAAGATGAATCTTTGATGAGGATATTGAGAAGATTGTAAAAGAAAGAAGACACCATGAATAGAAGTTATTTTTATCATATGTTTCCATCAATGCCAAAGGGGGAGATTTTTGGAGATTTGATTCTGAATAGATGATTGATTGTATGTTTGTCATTGATCACAACATATAATACACAATAGTACTTCTGTATGTACTTATCCATATGATGAAATGAAGACTTGTGTGGATAGATAAATGTTGTTGAGATATTTATTATGCTATATTCATACACGCAGACCCAGATATGATGTTTCAGTAAAGATATGTAATTTTGTTATTGACGGTTATAGTTCTGGAGGTATAACGGTTTAAGGCCGACATATATAACGTATTTCTGGAGTTGCGCTTATCATCAGGATATGCGTGTCTATATTCATGATTAATTATGAGTTGTTGATATTAATCTAAAGGTGCAAGATGTGTTTCAAGAAGATTGCAAAGTTATGGTCAATTTGGTGAAGCCGACTTAGTGAAGTGACGCGTCTATTTAGCATTGACTTGCGCGGTTGTAATTATGCTTGCACGCTTAGTAGAGCCAACAAGGATGTTATGAAGAGTTGTCTAATGGGTCCCATGATCTTATACTTGGAGTATATACTTATAGAAGGTCATTTGTGATACGAAGAGTTGCGAAAGCCAGAGATAAGAAATGCAGAGCAAAGTGTTAAAGCAGCAGAGCTATATTTATCATATGTTGATAATATAGATATTGAAGTTGAAGATTTAAGAATATAGATAATATTGTTGTAGTGCTTTAGAAGAGGTTTAAGCATCGACGCACAAAAGGAACTGATCAGACAAGCAGTGTCAAGTAGAAGTTCATCTTGTTGATATAGTGTGTATCAAATATCCTGAAGGTTGTAGCCTTCACCACTTGGACAGTGAGTCCTTAGATAGTGAGTCCTCCACCCCTAATAGGGTTATTGTTAAAGACTCCTAATAGGGTCTGACCCTTAACCAGGTCACTATACTACTGCATTGTAATGAACAACTCTTTACATGGTTGCAAGATCTTTTAACAGGGATTACTATAAACAGTATAGTTCTTTGTGGGTGCTAATTCCCACCGGGGTTTTTACCATTTGGTTTCCCCATAACCAAATTGATGTGTTTTGTAATGTGTACATTTAATTTATATCAATCTGGATTAATAAGTACAAAAGATTTAAAGTAGCAGATAACTAATTCACCCCCCCTCTCAGTTATCCCTAAAGTATTCTAACACATAGGTGTTTCAAGTGAGTGAAATTGTACTCTCTCTCTCTCTCTCTCATGGTTCCTATGACTATTAATGTGTTTTAAGGGGTCCTAATGAGTCCTAATGGGTCCTAATGGGTCCTAAGGGGTTGTAATGGGCCCTAAGGGTTCCTAGGACCACTTAGAACCCATTATAGCCCCTTATGAAACATTAGTACACATTAGAACATATTAGAGCCCATTACTATGTCCTACAATGATTAATGTGTTCTAAGGGGTCTTAAGAGGCCTTATTGTGTCGTAAGGGGATCTAGGACCACTTACAACATATTATGACCCCTTATGATACATTAAAACCACTTAGAACCTTGAAGAGTGTCCTTAATCAAGTCAAGGGCTTAGGTTATAATCAATAGTCCATTGAGAATCATGTTGAAGACAATGTGTTGATTCCTAAAATTTAGCTAAGTCTGAAATTTCCTAAAAATCCTCAAAATCTAAAATCTTTATCTTAACTCCTATGAAGCTGAAATCACTCTCAAACATCCTGGAAGTATATACATAAAATATAACTGAAGTATAAGAAACATCAGGTTTTCACGTGGTTCAATAATGATAATATCAAGCAACATGATATTGTAGATCTCTCTAATAGATATATAAACATGTAATTTATTTTGAATTCTCATTATGTTAAGCTTTTCATATCTAATTTCTTTTATAAGTATGTTCGATTTATGTCAAAAACCAACGTGTACTCATTTGGGTTTAGATTTTGGTCTAGTCATCAAATTTTAAAAAAATTACATTTTTAGAAACTAGACTCCATTCTACACATTTAAAAAAAAAAGAAGTTTTGATTTTCAATTAGTTTTCAATGATTTCTAGTGGGAGCACACAAAAATTTCACGTTTTGAGGATGTGTCCACTTTGGAAAATGGCAAAAAATCACACTTTCATCAAAAAATTAGTAGAAAAATCCAGGATAAATTAGGTGGTGTTAGCTAATTTATCACTGGGGCGATTAATTTTTTTTATAAAAAAATTTAACATTTTAGGGGGAGCACACCAAACACTATGTTATGTTTTTTCATAAAAAATAGGACCACCTTTTGTGCTCCCCCTTTTTGAGGGCCTTAACCTCAACCATTTCTAAAATAAATTAGTAGTTGAGAAACTAGATTCAGAGTAGAACAACTCTTGTTTTTGTCACATTTTAAAATTTTGAGTGTAACTATCCTCAATTTCTCGTTGAAGTTCATAAAAAAAGGTGGCATCTTATACCCCGTTTTAGGTCCCCCACCTTTGTGCACTTACCCAACCCTAACATGATCTAGTAGATCTTTTTGCTATTGTGTTGAGTTTATCGTATGACGTAAGGTGTTCTATATTTCTCTTGGTGCTTATGTGAGAATGATACTACATTAGGTGTTTTATTGAGGTACTTATCTCATCTATTCCATTAGCTTATTGGTAATGATTTTATAATCTAGTAGTTGATGACGACTCTAATGATAGACATGCTGATATTATTAGGCATATTGCTTATAGTTTAATGATACCCTTCCAGCTGTATTTATCTTTATTCACGTGTTGGGGGTCTTTTAGGACCTAGGTGTATGTGGTTATGATTTCCTTGAGCCTTGATGATTCGTGATTGGTGATATTAGGAATTGATTAGGATGGTAGATGTTATGTGCTTTGATGGATACATTAGACATATGTATGATCATTATTCATGTTTTCTTCTCTATGATTATGATTACTTTTGATGGACTATTTATCTTGCCTAATGGCTTTAGGTGTTGATTATATTACTTTTGTGTTTATGCTTAATATTGATGTACATGGACATTTTTATGATTATTGTTCATGCTCTCCTTATATAATTATGATTACATAATCTCTTTAATGAGTAATGTTTTATGACTATTTGAGTGACCCATGATTATACAATAGTTATGATTTATATTAATGTTTTTGTTTGCTTTCACATATGGTTGTACTATATCCCTTTATTGTGTTAGCATTATTCTATGATCATGAGATTTTATATTTGATGTATATATGTGATTGTTCGTATCCATCACTTGCTTGTATGATGAGGGAAGAAGTCATAGTTACTCCCCTAGTGAGACGTACATGATGTCTCGATCCCTGTCATTTGTGTGTATAATTATAATCATTTACCTGAGCACATATTGATAATGCTAGACTACAAATTAAATCATATAATACAAGACACAATAATGATCATCTATTATGAAACTAAAGTGAAGGTACAATGAAGATGCATAATCCATTCATAAAGCTCACGAATAAGACAACAAATCTCCGTGGGAAAATATTTACCACCCAACCATGTGAAACTCTGAGGCCCATTCCCTTTGAACTAGGAGATAGACACAGGTCCCACAGCAAACAGATAAACATAAAAAATGAACATCAAAGCATAACATAAAAGATGCTCAAAGAATACAAATGGGATAACATATGAATACACGTTGGATACCACAGGCGAACCACATTTCAAATTACAATTTGTCATTTTTCCAGTTCAGCATTCATGTCAGGTTCGAATCACTCAAGAATAAAATTTAAAACATTTCTACGCTTTAATGTTCTATATACTAACTATTGCACCTAATAAAGTACAATAGTTACGCTGATAAGAAAATACGCCCAACTAATATATTGAAGAGCTAATACTGAAATCAACACGCACTAGACTCTTGAGCTTAGTAACTAAGACAGAAGAGGAGAGGCATTATTTTAACAAGGCTTTAAACAAGAAACGCTCATACTATTATACACTGTCCCTACCAAACAGTTTATATGTCAATTGCTATGAGAACTCAGGGGCTATAAACATAGGTTGGTAGACGAGGAGTGACGAAGAGTTTGAGAGGAACTTTCCTGCGAATTGAGACCTCATATTTCTCCGACATGTCCAATTTTTCAGGTTGTTGACCAGGTGGAAGCGACCAATCAAAGGAATGAATAAAGCTTGCAAGCCCGAAATGAATCATACGAAGCCCCAGATTATATCCCGGGCAGATTCTCCGCCCTGCTCCAAACGGTATTATTCGAAAGTCTTTTCCATGCAGATTCACAGGACTCTCCACGAATCGATCTGGATCAAAATCTAACGGCCTCTCCCACGCGTTTGGATCTCTCGCAACGGCCCACACGTTCACCATGACATGAGAATTGGGGGGAACGAAATACCCCATTATTTTGGTAGGAGAGTTTGGAGATGCGTGAGGAAGCATTAGCGGCGTAGGAGGATGCAGTCTGAGAGTTTCTGTCACAACCGCTTCTAGATATTTCATGTGAGGAAGATGAGATTCAGTTACTCTCTCTTCCATTCCAACAAAGGAATCCACTTCTTCTCTCACTTTGTTCATCAGACGAGGGTGGCGGATCAGCTCGGACATCGCCCATTCCACCGTGCGGGTAGCAGTGTCGGTTCCGGCCGCAATCATGTTCTATATTTATCAATATAAAAATTTAAAGTTATTAGATTTCTACAATTCATGTAAATGCTTTACTTTTTTCTACTGTTCATTGTGTAACAATTGAAAAAAATAGTAAAACTTGATGTTCTTCACATAAAGTTAAAGAAAGGCAGTATACGAACCCTGCCTGTAAACATCACACACTAATGACTGATTCCAAGGCAAAAAGTGTTAAATAGTCAAAATTGAGTTACTTTTTGCAAACAGTATATAAATGGGTTGGTGTGGGTACGAGTAAGACTTTCAAGATTCTATTGTATAAAATTCATATAAGTATATTATATTTTTATAAGTTTTATTGTATACCAAAGCTATCAAATTTCTACAATCCATATAAATACATTATTTTTTTCTAGATTGTATTGTGTAACCATTAAAGAATCCATTGTGTAACTATTAAAGAAGGAGAGAGTAAAAGGAAGTAAATGAATGGGTTGGTGAGCGTACTAGTAAAATCCCTTTAATATTAGACTCGGAAAGTTGTGCTCCCTCTTCGGCAGAACTAGATTTGAGTTCATACAAAATCTGCAAAAAGTCCTTGGTGTCATTGTCCTCTCTAGACAGAATCAGATGCTTCTGTTGTTCAATCTTTTTCACGAGAAACCCATCAAGGCGCTTCTTCAAGCTCTTGGCTCGATGAAGAGAGCCACCCAAACCAATACGATCTAAGAAAGGAACGAAATCCCCAATCCTGAAACGACCACCTTCGGCCAAGAACTCCTCCATCAAAACTCTGAAATGAGCCGCCTCTGCATTGTTGTCATCGAACAATCTCATCCTCAGCGTCATCTGTCCAATAACATTAGACGTGAAGACATTAACAAAATCTCCAACATTTACAGCACTGCCTCGCTGTTTGAAGATTGAGGCCAGCAAAAGCGCCATCTCTTGTTCTCTGAAATGCTGCCACTTTTGAAGACATTTGGGAGTCAAGAGGTGGAAAATGCAGAGTTTTCGGAGCATGGGCCACTGGGAAGACATGATCATGTCGTTTCTGTTGTAAAGGAGAATATCTGTGACCGCTCCCATGTTTTCCGGCCTGTTGGCGAAATCGGAATCGAAAGTCTTAAGGATAGCAGTGGCGGCTTCCTGGGAGGATGCGACAATGGCGGGGGTGCTGCCCAGTTTGAGAAACATGAGGCCGCCATAGCGGTTGGAGAGAGCGTAAAGTGATTGGTGGGGATTCGAACCCAGGTCCAGCAGGTTGCCCAATACAGGCAGTCCTCGCGGGCCTGGTGGCACCTTTGGCTTACCTCCATTTAGGAGTAAGTAAAAACAGGTTACCACCGCTATGACTGCTAGGGTTACAGAAACTGAGAATAGGGAGGAGAATGGAAGAAACATCAAAACATCCATACTGGTATTCATTTGCATCTTAATACTTTATCGCTTGGTTATCTGTAAGTAAAGTTTGGTGATCTTTATAGCTTCTCGAAATATAAAAAAGCACATGAAACACCATTTTTCATATTATAAAGATTAAAAAAAACACATGAAACACCATTTTTCATATTATAAAGATTGAAAAAAACACATGAAACACCATTTTTCATCTTATAAAGATTTCTTCGTACTTCTAGAATTTTATAGACCAAATAGTCTATATTTGGTCTACGTGGTCTATAAAATTCTAGAAGTTTTTGAAAAATGGTGCCCAAACTTTACTTATAGTCAATGTTAGTTGTTTTCATCTTTTTGAATATGATAGTATGATAGTATTCAATAATTAAATAAATATTAGTTGTTTTCAATTTTTTTTTAATAAAATAGAGCCCAATAATTAAGTATATATTTTTTTGTTAATTATCTATTGTAATGATACAAGGGTTTCTTTCTTAGTAACGTTAGATATTAAGATAAGGATGATGACATAGTAGATTTTATGTATTATCATAATTTTAAAAAAATATATATATATTTTAAGAAATTTTCATTTGGAAAAATTAAAATTGTAAAAGTTTGAAGAAATCTTTATAATTTGAAAAATAGTGCTTTAAAATAACTATATTTATTTACAATTTATCAACCATAACTTCATTGGGAGAACTATAAATATTGTGACATAACCTTATGTACATTAGGTTCATGATACGTTTAATTACATATGTTCATGTATTTTGATTTAAAATAAAATAAAATTTTAGAAGTTTGAAGAGATTTTAGAAGTTTTTAGATATTTAACTACATGTATTACCAATTTTCCTTTTTAGAAAATAGTGTCCAACAAATAAATATATTTTTCTAAATTAATTATCTATTGTGTTATTAGAAACATGGTTGTCGTTGTGACGTTGTATTATTAAGGTAAGGATCATGCTATATTAGACTTCATGTATTTTTTCCAGAAGTTTGAAGAGCTCTCTCTAATTTTGAATAGTGTCTAGTAAAAACCAAACTGCCTTTCACAAGAAAATTTGTAATGTTTCCCCTATTTCACTATTAGTTAAAATCCCTAGATTTAGAAGTGAAAATGTACTTGAAGGATTTAAAGAATCCAGATATAAAAATTTGAGAAACAAGCAAAATAGAAATTCTACACTTATGTTAGATAGCATGTACTAGCAATCCCTAAAATCAAACTTTAATTGGAGAAAGATGAAATCTACAAAAATAGTATAAATGGAAAAAAAAGCTATGAAACTTAGCTATTTAATTCCTCAAAATAGTGAGATGAAATTGGAATCAGACTTCGATAGGAAATATTTAACAACATTAATAAAAATCAATATACATCCTCATTCATGATACTCGCGATGATGACTGTAAGTAAACATATCATAATTGCTAGTCAACTTTTGAATGAGCCACATAAAATAACGTAGTTTGCCACTTTTGAAATATTCAATTTGATCACAAGCCAAAATAATCTAGAAATCCAAAATTTTAGAAAGATAGAACACATATTTTAGGAATTAGTAATGTTTCCTCTATTTCACTGTTAGTTAAAATCCATAGATTTAGAAGTGAAAATATACAAACGATTAGGATAATCTATATATGAAAATTTGAGAAATAAGAAATATAGAAATTCTTCACTTATACTAGATAGAAAGTACTACCAGTCCCTAAAATCAAACTTTAATTGGAGAAAGATGAAATCTACAAAAATAGTACAAATGGAAAAAGTATGAACCTTAGCTATTTAGCTCCTCAAAAAAGTATGAATCTAGAGAGGAAATATTTAACGATATTCATAAAAATCAATATACAACCTCATTCATGATACTCATGATGATGAGTGTAAGTAAACATACCATTATTGTTAGTCAACTTTTGAATGAGGTAGATAGAATAAAATAGTTTTCCACTTTTGAAATATTCATTTTGATCAGAAGCCAAAATAATCTTGAAATCCAAAATTTGAAAAAGACTGAACAAATATTTTAGGAATTTGTAATGTTCCCCTATTTCACTATAAGTTAAAATCCCTAGATTTAGAAGTGAAAATGTACAAATATTTAGGAGAATCCAAATATTAAGATTTGAGAAACAAGTACTACTAGTCCCTAAAATCAAACTTTAATTGGAGAAAGATGAAATCTACAAAAATAGTATAAATGAAAAAAGCACGAACCTTAGCTATTTAGCTCCTCAAAATAGTTAGATGAAACTAGATTCAAACTTACAGAGTAAATATTTAATGGCATTCATAAAAATCAATATACATCCTTATTCATGATACTCATGATGATGACTGTAAGTAAACATATCATTATTTCTAGTCAACTTTTGAATGCGGTAGATAGAATATAATGGTTTGCCACTTTTGAAATATTCCTTTAATCAGAAGCCATTGGAAATCTAAAATTTTAGAAAGGTGGAACAAATATTTTAGGAATTGGAAAATCTACATTGAATTTAAGAATTTTGGTCAGTCAAAAAACTCTTGATCCAACATGATTTTGTAACAATGTTATATACTACTCAAACTCAAACATTTTAAATGAACTAAAGCTATGAATTTTTTGTATTATACTAAAAAATATTACTATAAACATCACTATCTCAAATAATGTAATCTTTATTTTTGTTAAAATTAATTAACAATTTTTTGTCAGTTCTTTGGGGAAATACAAGTCATCTAATGCATTTGTAAACATCAAAATACTATCTCAATTATAAAGGTGCTATGTCTATTTTTTAAAATTAATTAAGCCGATAGGCTTTGTGTGGGAGCTTTGCTCTCGGAAATTGCACCTTTTTGCCGTAAAGTTGTCAGCCCTCTCCTTTTTTTTGTTATATTTTCTGATAATGCACTGAAACCCTTTTTTGTTTTTCCAATAATGAATCTTGCATGTGTTTTCATGGTTTTCTATTTCCTAGTTTCTGATTCTTGCAACTATCCTTTATGATTCTAATTCTGATTATAGTTTATGTTTTTTACCTCCTAATTTGATGAATTTTATTTGGGCTTTGTTTATAAAATAAAATTATTTCATTGAAAGTGGAAAACAAAGCTCGTCTCGCTTGATTTTTCTAAATGAACTTAGAATTTCGAAACAAACAGAGGAGGCTAAGTATAGATTAATCATTTATTGTATTCAATGCTCTCTATTTCTTATATTTTTAACATTTTAGAGAGGATAAAACTAGGGTTATCAACTGAATAGTTTACTAGGCATGATTGTATTACTTGTTTACTTTCATTTCTGTTAGCTATTTTTTCTGAAGATGTCAACCTTGTCATTTGGTCCAATATACCTTGTTGATTATGTTTCATCTTAGGCTTTTAAAAGTCTTGAAAGTATTGGCCAAAACTCATCTTGCATGGAATAAAATTCTTTATATCCTTTTCTCAATGTAAATGGTTCATTTGATTAAAAATAGTTATTTTCTGCAAGGAGGAAACAAGAAAAAATGATCAAGGGTAACATTCAATTTGTTGCATATTTGTTCACGTTTGTTGTAGATTTGTTCATGTTTGAGTATATTTTGGTTTTTAGCGTGGATTTATATTAAGGGAAGAGATGCAGTTGATTGACAGGAATTTTCCTTTGTTGCATATATTTTCTTCAATGTCTATCATTTTTCATAAACCGGGTTTGATTTTTTGATATGGATAATTTGTGGTGGAATGGGTTTTTGTAGTGGATATATATTTGGCAGGAGTTTTGAATGAACAATATTAGTTGAAGCTTCATTTAAGGGATATAAGTTGATTTTATTAAGGTACACGAGTTGATGTAAATTTTCTAAGTTCTTAAAAAGTGAATTATAAGCAGCAAGATTACATTAGCTATTTGATTGCACAGTAACAAGCTAAATAATTAGTAGCAAGATAACTTTAGCTATTTGACTACATGGTGACAAGGTGTAGTCGGAAACATTATAGCTTCCTTTGGACGCTAAATGTTTTATTGCTAACATTGAATAGAAATTTATACTCTTTTTGCAAATGTTTTCTATTCAAAGACTGCATATATAGAACCAAGTCTTGCTCTATCTTCCATAGTACGGAGCATATAACCAACTCTTAAGACAATGAACTTTGGGATCTTATGCTTCTTAATATCTTTGGGAACTTTTGTCAAAAATCACTCTTATAATACAAGCTCTTTTTAAACCATTTTTTAAATATAAAATTGCAATTCTAAAATTAAAAATTATGATTAGATATTTTCAATTTGCAAAATATATATTAATAATATAGTTAATTTCAATGAGTATAATAAAAATGTCAAATTGCTAATTTAAAAAAAAAAAAAGCTATAGAAAATTTCAATTGCTATTTAGTTTTTGGTTTTAAATTTATTCTTAAATTAATTAATAGAAAAAATAAAAAACATTCTATATACAATTAGATTTTAGTTTTAAATTTATTCTAAAATTAATAAAAAATTAGAAATTGTTTTAATTTTAAACTATGAAATAATTCCTATGCTAAATGAAAATAGAATAAAATAGAAAATTTGCCTATATATGTAGAAATTTTTAAAAAAATGTTCTTATATTTAGATTTTAGTTTTAGATTAATTCTAAAATTAAGTGTTCATCCATTTAAAATGTTGAAAAATAAAGTTTAGTTTAATTTTAAAATTTAATCAATTTTTATGCAAAAGGAAAATAAATTAAAGGTGTTATTTATCACGTAGGTGTAATGAGTGATAAGTGTTCCATTCATTCTCATTAGAAATTGACTCTTCTAAAACACTATTCATGAAACATGGGTCAATGAGTTTCACTAAAAAAAACCTACACAGTTGAATTTTAATAGAAATATCAAAACTTCTTTTTATAATCACTTTTTTCATGCTCTAAATATTTTGGTAAAATCAAATCTCCTATCAACTCATTGTTGCATGCACAAAAGCATGTGACTACTAGTTTAAAGTCTCTCTACTGTTAGTAGGGTTGTCAACATCAATTGTTAAGATCCATGGGTAAGTATGTTATGTTTACAATTTTCTTGATTATTTTCACAAAGGTTAAAGTATCTCATCATGCTTTTGTGGTGTCTAGATTGAATCTCGTAAAGTCAATTTTTGACAACCCAAGTTGCATGCAAAGTTTTTTTTTTTTCCAATTTTAATTTATAAACATTTTTAGGGAATTTATAGAGAGTCATGTTGTGCTAGATGATCTTGAATCTCTATTTAGCATACTATCAAAGTGCTACTTATAGATAATTTATGAAGGTGTTGTCTCCTCGCTCAATTTGTTGCAATGTGCACTAGTGTGGATGCATACATTTTAGGTGGCCATAATAATCCCTTTTGAGATAAAAACCTGAAAAAAGAAGAATTCTCATTCTACATAAGAAATATCTAATGGGAGGACAATCTATGCTCAAAATTGCCCATTCAGCAAACTATCTCGATACATTCTATCATGGATAAAGGACAATCTATGCCTAAGAATAGATAGCACAAATGTATTTATTTTAATGATTGTTTGAGTTATTTGCTATTATGTATTGAAGATCAATCTATGCCTAGGGATAGACAACACGCATGCATTTATTTTAATGTAAGTATTGCCAGCCCCTAAAATCAAACTTTAATAAGAGAAAGTTGAACTCTACAAAATAGTATAAATGGAAAAATTATGAACCTTAGCTATTTAGTTCCTCAAATTAGTGAGATGAAACTGGAATCAACTTTAGAGAGGAAATCCTTAAGGGCACTCATAAAATAGCATAACATAATTTGCCACTTTTGAAATATTCAATTTGACCAGAGGCCAAAACAATCTAGAATTACAAAATTTTAGAAATATTGAACAATTATTTTAGGAATTGGAAAATCTACATTGAACTTGAGAATTTTGGCCAGCCAAAAGAACCTTGATCAAGCCTAATTTTGTAAAAATGCTATATAAAAGTCAAGCTCAAAATTTTTATTGTCACTAAGGCTATAATTTTTTTATAATATGCTCAAAAACATTACTCCAAACATCACTCTCTCAAATAATGTAAGCTTTATTTTTGTTAAAATTAATTAACATTTTTTTCCTCAATTCTTTGAGGAAATGGATTTCATCTAATGCATTTGTAAACATCAAAATTCTATCTCAATTAACAAGATGCTATGTATTCCTATGGGAAAGGAAAAATCATTCCTATGGGAAAGTAACAAAATGTGTCTTCCTATGGGAAAGAAAAAATCATTCCTAATCGTTAAGAATTAAGTGTCAAATATTATTGGGGCATACACCATTACCTTCCAAAGATCAACTGGACCAGTATAATGAGAAGAAAACTCACTATATGGATTCTCTCGAAAGAAGGATGAGTTAAATACAACGTGGATGGACGTTCTAAAGGAAATCTTGGGACGTTTGATGTTGGTGGAGTTATTAAGGATTGGAAAGGAATCTTTATTGAAGTTTTTTGTAAAAAATTAGGTGTTGGATCCAATAACTGGGTTAGATCTATTGCTACTTAGCAAGGTATAAAACACCTTAAGGAGTTAAATTATGGTAAATTTATCCCAGAAGGAGATTCAAATTTGATAATGGATTACTTTAAGGTAAGTGCTAGCTATCGTTGGTATTTGTTATGTATCCTAGAGGACTGTAAAAGAATTTTATCTACTTTTGAACCTTATGAAATTAATCACACTCTAATGGAAGGAAATAGATTTTCTGATTATATGGATAATCTCAGCCTTAATTACCATGACTAGTGCTATGTCATGTTTGAATAATATCCTCGGAGCTTAAGGAAATATTAGCCAATGAGATGAGAAAAGGGAATGCCCTCTTTATATATAATGAGGTACTCGATTATGTTTACAATATGTGTGATGATTTCTCTGGTGTGGATCTTTGGGGAGAGAAATATAAGGAACAAATAGATGATTCATATGTCTGATTTAATGAAGAGATTTATGAAGAATAATTTTCCTAATTTCATGAGAATTAAAGGCTACACAAAAGTAAGATTAAAAATTGTATCAAGGAGAGAAAGTGGGAACCTTTACTGACTTTACCATGGAAATAGAAACCTCTAAAGATTAAAAGAAAAATATTTCCAAGGTGAATGTGTTATTTTTGCAAACCTAGCCTAATGATGACTAGGTGGAGTATCAGATTAGCTGGAAGCCAAGTCCGCAACACTACAATAAAGTCATGCAAAATCAAGATAAAGATACTATTTTTAATGATGAGCCGATTGGCATAATAATTCATGAGAATTTAAAAGATTTCCTTTATGAGAAATGCCTTTTTAAAAGTCTAAAATATCATTTTAAAATCTCTTATAGAAACCAATGCTTCCGTAGATAATGATGAACAAAGATAATTATAAGCCATTTTGTTTATTTTGAAGGCATAATTTTATTGTCTTCAAGAAGCTTTGTGATTGGTCTGGGAAAGGGCATAAAAATGGATTTTTGTTTTATTCCAAAACTGGTAATTGTGGGCCTCAAATGACCACTTGTGATCTCCAGTTAAATCTTTCTAAAGTGAAAGTGATGGGTAGGCCTCTCAAATTTTTTGAGCCTAAGGATTATATGGAGCTTATGCAAAATATTTAATTATAGGACATCTTCAAAAGATAAGAGTTAACATCGTATTTCCAATCCATGCGGGTTTACAATAACACTCTCCATAAAATTTTCAATTCTTTGCATCAAGGGAATGCTATTATTAGTACAATCAAGTTTTGTGTGACCCTAAAAATATTAGTGGAGCCCACTGGGTTGAAATGTGATAGTGAAAAGGTCGAGAAGCAAAGATTTGGAGACTACAAACTATATATGAAGAGATTTTTTAATAAAGGAGAAAAGATTGTGGTGGCTGCCAATGACAATGGGTATGATAAGTTCTCCTTACACCTCTCCCCCCTCTCCCCGCATGTTGATTATGCTCTTCTTTACTTTTATGTCATGAAGTGTTTTACCCTCAAGGCAGGGTATACTGGCTTTCATGGATATCACTTCTCCATCATTAATCATATTAGGCATGGCCATAGGATAAATGTTGAATTTTTAATTTTATCTTCCCTAAGTAGAAGCATTAATAAAGGTGCTTTGTCTCCTTTACATCAGGGTTTAATCTATTCCATTTACCAGCATGAGTTCAACAATTATCCCTTTTCTAGTCATCTCACTTCTTATCCCCAACATGAGCAAAATCAAAGTATTGAAATAGTTTTAAGCTCTATTAAAATTGATCTTATGAGAGTAATCCTTTTGCTAATAATCCTAATCCTAGGGAAAGAAAAAAAAAGGGAAAAAAACTCTAAAATTGCTACTCCTAATATCCCTCTTGAAGCTTCTCTATTAGACACCACTTTTTTAAAAATAAAAATGCCTACTACTAAGTCGAGCCCTTCCTAATTTAGAAAAATAGGCAAAAAAGTCAAGAAGACGAGTCCCCCAATCTATGTGGAAATGGTTAATGAGGGAGCTGAGGAAGCTAAAAATATGGAAGATGTAATGTTGGAGACAGACTTTGAATATGAACCTTGAAGAGGGTAACTCTACAGATAATTCATATGATGATGATTGTGAAGAAGGTGAGGAAGGTGAAGAGGAGTTAGAGGAAGATGAAAGGGAAACTTCTGTTAACTTAATGGTAAATTTGAATGATCTTGAGTAAGCTATGAATCTGGTGTGTAATTCCCCTATTCCTACTATTATTACTTCTCTCTGTAGGGTAATCAATGCTTTCATAAAAAAAGATGTCTATAGAGTGATAATGGCCAAGAGAAGAATGAATAAGATCATAAAAGAAAAGAGGACTGAGCACCAAAGTGAGGAGGAAAAACAAGAGGAGGACTTGGAAGACTGGAAAAGTGAGCTAAAATCTCTCTCAAAGGATTGGAAGAATATTTCAAAATTAAATGATAGCAAAGAAAGTAATACTTCATTTTTCTTGGTCATGCATTAGTTTTTTTAATTATACTATATTTAATTAGTTTTTTTTTGTTTGGGTAATTCTCAACATAGCTGATATTTCATGGACAATATGCTTTTTAAGAGAAGGGAGTTTGATGGCTTTGGTATAGTCTACACTTTGACTATGGAAGAGCGCCGAATATACATTTAATGTTTACTATATTAACTGTATTATGTAATGAAGGCCGACTTGACAATGTTTGTAATATTTATTCTGAGAGCCGACTTTGTAAAGTTAAAGGATATATATGTAAGATTTTTTGGTAAAGATTGGGAGTTGTGAGAAAGGGAAGGATATGCAGAGTAGATGTGTGAATGGTAGAGCGGAGAATGACAGAGTTATAAAGGAACTATCAAAGCATTTGTGATGCTTGTTTTTCTTCATCACTGAGAACCTTGTGTAACATAATTACATTGTAAGAGTTGTAAGCTCATTGGCCCCTAACAGGGTGTTGTGAACCTTTAATAGGGTTGTTATTCCTTTAACAAGGAAATGTACTATGTAATATTTAGCTCCTAATAGGGCTAGGTCTCCTAACAGGGACATTAAATACTTTAGTGCATTCTTGTGGGTATCATCCCCACCGGGGTTTTCCCTTGGCTAGGGTTTCCTCGTAAACAAATCATGGTGTTATGAGTTCTGTGTTATTTGTTTATGTTCTTTCCTTTACTGCAATTGTATGGTTAATGTTCAAGTGGTTGAAGAGTTTAAATAACTGTTATAATACTGATTCACCCCCCCTCTCAGTATATCCAATCCTAACAATTGGTATCAGAGCTTTTGGTCCTTGGAGAGAAAGCCTAACAACTTGAGGGAGATCAGAATGGATTTGAATGGTTTGCAGGAGAACTTTGAAGCTGCACTTGAAGATCTTGACAATGCTAAAGAGAAAAATGGAGAATTGAAGTTTAACCTCTGAAGAGATGAGAAATTCATAAAGAAACTGAAAGAATAGCTTGAACTTTCCAGAAATCAGAGAGAAGATCTCGTGGTTCAAATAAAAGAAGATTTAGATGAGGACAATTCAGATCAGGTGAAGCAACTGAAAGAAGAGATTGAGACTCTAAAGCTTGAGAACAAGAATATGGCTAAAGAAATACAGATATAGGAGGATGCTAAGAAGAAAGTTGAAGAAACCTTCAACAATGCATTGAATCAAATGAAAGATGAAGCTGGCAGCTACAAGAACAAATACTTGGAATTGGAGAAATACAATCAGATTGTGAAAGGTGAACTAGCTGAAGCAAAGAAACATATTGAGAAACTTCACACCAGCAGTGACTTGATTGATGAACAGTTAGACAAGCAGAAACCTAAAGGTGACATGAC
>MU224411.1:864472-876235 GCA_018584345.1 Thuja plicata | reverse complement strand
ATATATATATATATATATATATATATATATATAAAGAAAAGAAAATGAAAAAGATAAGGAGAAGAAGTGGAGACTGTTTTGTTTTGTTGGAACACTTAGTACCTTTTTTTTGTTAAGTATTGCCATCAATCCCAAAGGGAGAGATTGTTGGCAAGTGATCAAATTGGGTAATCTAATTCACTTTTTGGTTGTCATTTATGGCAACACATCTAGGTTTAAGATCGATTGTTTTGAAGTTAAGTTTTGGTATGTCCAAAATTGACTAAGTACAGAAATAAAGATACAGTATTGTTTTGGATGTCGAAGACAGAGATTGATGAATTAAGGCATGCGAGCTTAGTGAAAGATAGTATGGAGTATGTCTGACATACACCCAAGATCGATTTTGATTTGGTTAAGTTTATGTTATGAGGATTGGAAGATTGACAGACAGTAGAGAACATCGATACAAAGCAGTTGGACATCAACGAGGAATAAAGGAGTAAGACTTGGACCCCTGGAAATTGAAGACATGTTTTTGTTTTTGATAGTGTACACTTTGACTATGAAAGAGCCCTGACTATACATTTAATGTTTACTATATTAATTGTATTATTTAATCAAGGCCGACTTGATAATGTTTGTAATATTTATTCTGAGAGCCGACTTTGTAAAGTTAAAAGGATATATATGTAAATTTTTTTGGTAAAGATTGGGAGTTGAGAAAGGGAAGGATATGCAAAGCAGACATGCGAATGGCAGAGCAGAGAATGACAGAGCTATAAAGGAACTATCAAAGCATTTGTGATGCTTGTTTTTGTTCATCACTAAGAACCTTTTGTAACAGAATTACATTGTAAGAGATGTAAGCTCATTGGCCCCTAACAGGGTGTTGTGAACCTTTAACAGGGTTGTTATTCCTTTAACAAGGAAATGTACTATGTAATATTCAGCTCCTAACAGGGCTAGGTCTCCTAACATGGACATTATACTTTAGTGCATGCTTGCGGGTATCATCCCCACTAGGGTTTTCCCTTGGCCAGGGTTTCCTCGTAACAAATCATGGTGTTATGAGTTCTATGTTATTTGTTTATGTTCTTTCCTTTACTGCAATTGTATGGTTAATGTTAAAGTGGTTAAAGAATTTAAATAACTGTTATAATACTAATTTACCCCCCCTCTCAGTATTATCTAATCCTAACAATATTATCTTTATTTCTCATTTATTTTGGTTGGTGGGGTTCACTGTGCTTTTGGCTATAATGGTCCAAACCAGGAGTTCTTGTGCTATTTCTTAATGATGTTGTTTTTGTAATGAGTTGAGGGCCTCTATTTTTTAAATTACACCTTGCAAGGGAACCCGAGAGGACAAGCCAACTAACCACTAATTTTATTTTATTTTATAGAGGAAATAAGATATAAATCACTTTCTAAAACATAATAAACAGTTGCTATGAATACAATGTTATAAACTAATCTCGGGCCTCATAGGTTCCCTAACATCGCTTCTCAAGTAAAATTATCTAACCTATTCACCTTAAGAGATATACATTAAAATTATAAGTTAATTTAATGCATGCTCTTTATAATATACCAAGGCAAGTGTTCCTCTTTAATAAAACATAAGTCAATTAACTTATCATCAATATTTGATTTACCAACTCAAGTCATTACTTCAAGGTTAATATTTTAAATTATAAGCATCTTCTAATCTATCCTTTATCAATCTCATTTAAACATTAGGGTAGAGTTAAATATTTATTAAAGCATAGACTATACTATGGAATTTCATTACTCTAGGTTCATTTTAGTGCACCAAATAAGTGTTCCATATAATTTAACTATCTTTGATAACTAATAAGTTACTAAGTTTACTACCTCATTTCACATTGGATCAAAAATAACATTTGCATCATTCCTATCATATGCAACCATTCCTTAACACTAATAATTCATATATATCCATTAGTTACAAATTCCAGTACTATCTTACCATTTCCTAACTGTTCCTTGTTATAATGACATCATTTATTTAACATCACTAGAAAAATGACCGTTTCACTTATTGAAAAACATAACCAATCATTTTCTCCAAAATTCATTTATTAATCAACCATTTTATAATACTCTTCTTTGAATAATTACCAATAAATTAACATAATTTAGGTCCATGTTCATAAAACATGAGAAAGTAGTATAAACGACTCTCTATACCTAAGTTCATTGCCTTTATAGAAGGGTAAAATAAGAGAATAAATAAATATAAACAAATAACATAGTCTACTTCATTTGACACCTACATCACATACAAATTAGGGAATCATCTTTCAATTTCAATTCACCTTGAACTACCCTTTCCCCCATACATTAATTTTGAATAAGTTTCCATCATTACATCATATACAAATGTCTCCTTTAAGGAGCTTACACAAATATATTTACATTAATTATATCTCAATGAGATACATGATATAATATAGAACATGATGGCTTCAAACTGCAAATTTGGAAAGGAACATGTACAAGGATCATCCATGAGACCATGAATAGTACCTCGATATAATAAAGATTAACCAAACAACCACGTGGATCCAATAGGTCCAATCCTCCATTCTAGGAGATAGAAACCAAGGCCCATGCACGAGGAGACAATTATGACATACCTAAGATGGGGAAAACTCTTCCCAGAAAACAAGCATGAATTACAAAAGATAATAAGTAAAAATAGAACTACCATAGGCATCTAAAACCAAAGGTGTAAAGACTCTAGGATACAAGATAGGTGAGTGTCATCGCATACCCCTCATCCCGTGGGTTACCTTGGTGGTCAACTCTAGACCCTAGCCCCAATGTAGGAACATGCAGAACCGAACACCTTTGGTGAAGACAAGGTTGTTCGATCGTGCCATCTCTAAGAAGCTTCTCCCACTCCCATCCCTAGTCTGTACCAGCTTGTATCAGTACTAGCGACATGGACAAGGCATCAAAATTAATATTGTTTAATTTTTTCCCCCATTCTTAGTAAATTTTATTAATGTTATCACTTGATTAATTCAACTCATCAGTGGGTTATCATGGAAGCTACCTAGGGCCCTGACCCCTAACTATTAGCCACTCATCTAGAGTACCTAGGTTATTTACCCAAAAGAAATAAGAAAAACCAATATATAAAATAATAAAATCTCATCATGAGAATATTCCATAAGTTCCACAAGAATATCAGACTAGTACATTCCAGGTTTAGGAAACCACTCATTGCCCCTTAATCCACTAGGCAACCGTAAACCAAAATAAGTACTCAGATGGATTCAAAACACATCTATCGAGGACAATTTTTTGTGCGCATCAGGTTTGACCATCTTAATCTTATCCATATTTAAAAAACTTTATTAGTTTAGAACCTAGATTCAGAGTACTACAATTATTATTCTTTACACATCTTCTAATTTTGACTACATGACCCTTGAATTGCTCTTTGAATTTCAGGTTTACCTAATCTCAAAAAAAAAAAAAAAGTGGCCACTTATACCACCATTTTTTTCATCATATTGGTGCACTTACCCTGCTAAATTCTATATTCAATTCTAGAAAATAAGATAGCATTAATTTGGGCCATTGTAAAATGCTTGGGTCCCAATTGTCTATAAGAGGTCCTATGATGGCTTGGTAAAATATTATAGAGCTTTCTACATCTAGAAGTACACTCGATGATGTCAATGTCATGATTTCTGATTTGAGAAATTTCTATAGAAGAGAGAGTTAAAAAATTAATGTAGATAATATTTAATACTATGTGGGAAAATCAAAATGGACTTCAACACCATTTTGGGCACCAGCTATTAAGTTTTGACAACTAGTAAGGTTTTTGAAAAATATTGAATTTTAAAAATAAACCTCTTTCCCATATACAAAAAGACTATAAAACATACGTTTTTGTAAGCGAATCAAAGGTATGTTAATGACGATACTAAAACTAGGAAGTTTTAAGGAGAATATACATCACTTGATTCGTTAAACAAGGAAACTATAGCTAGTCTCAATTGGTTTCCTTGAAATTTATACAAAGGGATATAAAGCTACAAATTTTAATTGATAATTTTTAACAATGTTGGTGTCTTGCAATTTTTTGGAATATACAAATGCGGATTTTGCAACAAGGCATTGATACTTGTTTTCCTTTGCTAAATTTTGTGTTCTTCTTGTTAGCTCTTTATTACACTTTACAGAGGAAATGTTCATTATATTTCTATTTACAACAGATTTTCAGTTGGATGTTTCATAAGTTTTAAAAAATAAAAATATTTTAAGGTTATTATGGATAACATATTTCATCTTATTTCTAAGCTTAAAAGTAGTAATTGATTTTTTAGTGCAGTGCAAAGTTCTTGTTTGGAGTTACAACTACTTCTATGTTTACTTGTGATCATCTATACTATCTCGTTTCTTTTAGGTGGGTATTTCGTAGTTTAAAATACTCAAAATTCTATCCTTAGTTTACACATTCCACTATTATTGTTTTTGAATTTCCTCTCCAATAATCAGGTACTATAAATAAGTTGTATGAGAGACGTAATTCCTTGCTTTGTGTTTGTAATCATATTTGATAAAAAGGGGTATTTAAGGTGTGTTTATAACCATGTTTGATAAAAAAAAATGGGGTATTTAAGGAGGTTTTTAATAGACCATTTATAGTGATTTTTGTTAGCTTAAGATTTTTTTTGTTAGGAGTGTGTGAAAAAGTTCATGTTTTAAAATTTTCTATTCTTTTCCATTTGTTTTATTAGTTAAGTGCTAATTATTAAAAAAATTAGATTATTTTTAATATCATGATCTTTTACCAAAATGAAAACAAGAACATTGAAAATAAAATTATATATTGTAATTTATAAAGATAAGATATAGTAGTTTACATAGGTATAATTAATTAGACCATGAAGAATAGTAAAAAAACATACACTAGCTGTTGTAACATATTATGTATTGATAGTAAATAAAATGTCCTTCAAAAAGGGACAAACATTACTGAATGGAAAATTCAGACAAGTGCAAAGCATTTAGAGTCAAATTGCATCCTTCTCATATGCCAAAAGGTCATGTGATGTAACAATGTCCACTATTTTTTTATACCTTGTAGCCTGTCTTAACTTTTAAGATTGATATTCTTCCAATGAGAGTCTTATTTGTTTTCTTCCACATATTTTTCATGCCAGTAAGATATTTATTTTTTCACTTTAATGTATTATACTATTTGATAATTTTGCATTATTCATTTTTGTGTCTCATTCTCATTGTTTTATTAATACATTGGAGAGTTCTCGTTGTAAACTCTAAATTCTTCTATTTCTACTTGCAATTGTTTATACTATCTTGTTTTTTTAAGGTGGTTCTTCCTTCGTTTAGAATACTCAAAATTATGTCCTCAACTCACACATTTCATTTTTTTTTCATTTCCTCGTTAATAATTAAGCACTATAAATAATATTAGCAACTTTTGTCTTTAGCTTTAACATTTATTTTTCTTTTTTAGGTCATGGAAAATCTTCAACATGTAATTTAGATAATTAATACTTCAAGTAGTAGTTCAAAAACCAGTGCTCCAATACCATCATCTGACTCTAATCCGTTTGTGAATTGGAATGGGGTTGATGAAATAGAAATATAGAATTTTGCAAGTTGCATTTCTCTTAGTTGTAATCAGATTGTTGACCAATTTAAAAGTAATTAGGGTGTACATGTGATGTCAAAGCGTTTGCAGTCACAGAAATGGAAGAACTTGTAAATGAACTTCTTGTAGTCTACGTAAACTTATATGGATTTTGTACTTTCCTAAGGGAAATGTATTGTGATGAATATGATGGAGATGACAACACTTCTAATATCTGTCATGTATTTCAAGCCTATCTGAATCATACATAGGATATGACATATTGTTATAGCTTCCTTTATAATTTTCCAATGATTGAACTTATACTAATCTTACAAAAAAAAGAGTTTTTGATGTTTTTGAGCTCTTAAATTTAGCGAAATATTTTACTCCTTTCTCTTATGCACCAACAAGTGATGATATAAGTTGACTTTATACAAATTCAATTTCACTTGCAATACAAAATTTAAGATATATACTTGTAGTTCCATTTGTGCTTTTAAAATGATTGAACTTATACCACTCTTACAAAAATAGAGCTTTTGAAGTTTTTGGGCTCTTATATTTAGCGAAATCTTCTACTGCTTTTTCTTATGCTCCACCAAGTGACATGATATAAGTAAAAATTTTAAAAATTTAATTCCACTTGCAATACAAATTGCACGTTCTATACTTTTAACAATTTCACATTTAAATTCTTTCTTCAACACTACTTTTGTGTGTGGTAAAAATAGACATTACATTTGTTCCTACCCTGTGGATTATCTAAATTATACACCCAATATTTATTCCATTTAATTTTCAACTCATGTTTATATAGATTTTTGTAATCATAATAAAAGTTTTAAATTATACACCAATCATTTAATTTGGAGCACATGTTTCTAAAGCTTTTTGTAATCATAATACAAGTTTCAAGTTTTATACTTTGTGTACACTTCCACATTAAAATTTTCCCCTTTGCCTTATTTAATGTTAAATAAAAATACACATTTAAGTTATTTATAAAATAACATGTTGATGGTCTATTCTTATTTCTGAGTTGGTTGTTTCCGATGTGTTAACTCTTGATGCATGGTTGGACCATCTCCATTGGGGAAACTCTGGCCATGACTGCGTCATATAGAGCTCGTCTTCTCTTTGGATCGTTATTCCAAAATTAAAAATAATCCATACAACATCAATAGAAAGAAAGAAGAAGCTTACCTCAAATTGATCTCGCACTAAGTTCAAGTATGTGAAGTTAATTGTACACCCTCTTTTTTAGTATTGCACTTTAAATTATTCCTTGCTTCAATTCATGCAATTTTTTATTGCTTATCAATTATAGCATTATACATTTTATAAATTCACATTTGTTAATCAAGAAGAGGAAGAAGAGAATATTTATTGGTACAAATATAATAGTTTTTTAATGTCTTTCCATACATTTCAATGTTATATTTTCTAAGGAGGTCTTACAAAAAATACATAAGATGTCGTACCTTTAATTCATAAAAAATGAACGCTGCTATGTACAAGACTACCTACTACAATAAAACATGTTTATAAATCGACACTTTATACTATTTCTTTTATCATGTTAAGCTTCATTTATACTTTCAAATCAAACACCTACCCATATATCTCTTACAGCATCTTTTTATGCAAGTACTAGTTAATTAATTTATAAATTACTAAGATTTTAAAGATCCTTCATATTGTCTCGTCTGTTGTGAATGACTGAATATCACACGTTCAATAAGTAAATGGCTAAGATTTTAAAAGATCTTTCATATTGTCCTTTGTGAATGACTGAATCTCACATGTTCAATAATAAATTAGTGAAAATTGTAATGTGAATGCCAACTTTTTAAAATTTGGAATATCTTTGCTCTTGTCAACTTTAATTTGAATATTTATAAACCATCGATCAACGAAGCATTTGGAAGTTTGCGATGATTTAATAAAAAATATATATATCTAATAAATAAAGCTCGATTTGACGTATTAAGATTATTTAATAATAAATAAATCTTGCTTTTCGTCGAAATGCTTTCAGTCACTCCTCCTTTACCAACCATTAATAATTGAACCAAAGCCAGAAACGAATAATTGAACCAAGGAATACGTCAGAATGCCGTGCAAAAAGTAGTGATAAACAACTTTTACTTTTACTTTTACTCTTCGCTCCACTTTATTCCATGCTTTAGCAGAGGTGAAGTCAGAAAAACACTTGACATTATAAAGATTGTACAGAAGTCAAGTAAGTATTTAAAAATAGAAATATCGGAGATTGGACTCTGTGTACAAAACTAGTTGACGTCCAATATTTTCATCATAAATTATGGATTCTGTTTAGAAAAGTAATTGACGTCCAATACTGTATTATGGACTGTGTTTAGAAAATTAGTTGACGTCCAATACTGTAATATGGACTCTGTTTAGAAAATTAGTTGACATCTACTACTGTATTATGGACTTTGTTTAGAAAATTAGTTGACGTCCGAAGACTGTACATCGTGGAAATATCGCTGCTTCTTAGAAGTGATTGCGCGGACTTTTAGGTACCGTTTATCTTCAGTGTGGTTCAATTCTTAATCAAGGTTCTTTGTTAGTTTAGTTTATTAATTTGATTCATTTAAATATTATAAAGGTTCTATGCAGTTGAAAAGAAGATGAAGTGTTTTAGTTGGAGCACGTCGAAAGATTTTTATTTAATGGGGTTCAATTCTTATAAAGATTGTTTGTTAGTTTATATTATTTATTTGATTCATTCTAATAATTAAAAAAAATTGTATTTTTATATATAATTGGAGAGATATAGTTCAAAGAGGTTGTGATGAAAGTGGTAGGGTCATTTGGTTTTTATATATTAGACATTAAGGTTTAAATCTTGTAAGTATTATTTTAATATTGGTAGGTATGCTAAAGGTTCAACTCCACTATAATTGGTAGGTGTGTGATAGTTTTACACATGATTATGATTAAGCATGCTAGAGGAACATACAAGGAAATTAGAGGAAAGGAGAATTAGATGTCATGTAGGAGAAGGTAGGTGTTGAGAAGAAGGTGAAGTGCTCAAGTTAGAGTGCATTGAAAGAACACAAGGTAGAGAAAAAAGGTTCAACATTTGTATTGGAGGAATATAAGAGGGAGATGGTGGAGAGATTAAATAAATGGAGTGGATTCCTTGTATGAGACATGTGGTGAGAAGTAGAATGCATGTTTTATCCAAAGGCGTGTGGGAGAAATAGTTATTCATAGTGGGAAGAACTAGTGGAGATGTTGGAGATAGAAAAGGAAAGGACATGAGGGTACTATCCTCTTAGGTTAAATTGTAAGAAAGAAAAAAAGAAAAAAAAACCTTCTTGGCAGTATTATAAGACAAGTGACATCCCCATTAGTAGAGTGATAGTTAAAAGTTAATTAATTTAAGGAGTGAGAGACCTATTGCCAACCCTAACGAAATAATCTTGAAAAAAGTTCTATACAAGATAATAGCTTTATATGGATTAATTAAGGCCATTAAATACATGTATTAAATGTTAACATAGCTAATATTGAAATTTTAGGTAAATCATTGCTTGTTTGATTCTCCTCTAACATGACTCCTACAAAGAAACCCTTACTATCTACCTAGAAGTCATGCCTCTTCTCTTATAGCTCCTAGTAAGTAACCCTTACTAGACTTCAATGGAATACCCTTCTTTGTTTTTGCATGCTTCATGTGTATGTAACCTATGGTGATCATGTTGCTCCTCTCATCTTGATATTTTAGATTGATAAGATGCTAAGTCATGTGGGCTTGGCTTTATCTTGTATCATTGATATCTTTGTGAAAGTATTTTGATGTTATCTTATACGGTATCAATATTATGATTGTAAGATCATACTTGAACAATAAATTAGGGGCTAAATTATGATTGTGAGATTGTTGGTTTTTCCACATGCGTCTACTACATGACTTATTATGCCCATTGCATGGCCGAATTTCAAAGACAGACCTAATCCTAAGCTCTCTAACCAAAATTTAGGCCAAAATATTAGGTTTATGGTGCTAGACCACTTGGATCATGGCACTTGGCACCATAATCTAGCCATTTTGGAACCAAACTTAAATCACTAACAATCATAACATTGATGAGTAGGAAATTATTCCCGATGTTGGCCTTCTTCAAAATTTTGAATACATTTTGTGAGGTTCTGTATAAATACTACTTTCACTCCCTCATTTGAACATATGTCATCACGAAATTTACTTCTAGTTCAAAATCCAATGGAACAAAAAAATCAGGCATCATTAAGGAAGTAAAGGAGAGATCTAAAGTCATGCATTCAAGTTATCATCCAAGATCAAGTTTATGTGTTTCCTCAATGAGTGAAGGCGTGTATGAAATTGCATCAAGGAACATCAACATTTCATGAGGTTTCAAGGAAAAGTCATAAATGTTGGAATACGAGGATTACTGGTGGGTAAATTAGTGATCTATATAAACAAGAAAACTCTTAGCCAATTAAAATTTTAATATAATGATATTAACATTTGTAGTAGATCACAGGACAATGTCAACAACATTAGATAAGACAACCAAGGGATTCAAGACACAAGTATAGCACCATGAAACCAATATTTGAGTGGAAAACCCTTAAAGGGTGAAAAAACAATATAAGAAATTTTTATATTAGGCCTCACTAGAAAAATTTAGAGCACTAACTCTAGGAGTACGGACCCCTTACATTTTGAGCACAAACCGCATACATTCAGAGCACCAACTCTACGAGAACTAAGACCTTATTGATTTAGGAGCACCAACTCCAAAGAGCATGAAACCCTTTACAAATTTAGAAGCACCGACTTCAAGGAGCATCAAACCCTTAAAAATATCAGAACAAAAAACTAGTCCCTAGGAGAGGGTTACTCTATTTCTGTAAAAAAAAATTGATGCAAAACATCACCATAGAAATATTATCAATGGTTTACAATCCTTCACATCAACAATTTTCTCTTTAGAATAAATTTCACCATCCTATTATCTTCATGACAACCTTTGGAATCAATTGAATGAACAAAATATTCAATATTTTATTAAATAAAAAATCTTCACTCACAGTTGTGATCAACTCACTTTTATGAATATTAATCAAACCCTCAGTGTACTATTATGAACAAACATCATTCCATTATTAAATCATAAATATTATCCAACTTCTCAATAATGAAGATTACATTAACATTTTTTTATACATTTTCATCGACAAGAAGAGGGCAAACAACCACTCATATTTCTATCACCATAATTTGTCACACTACACCAACTTACTCTGTTTTAGACTTGCAAAGAATATAAAGAAAAGAAGATATTCTATCTCTCAAACTATTATCACCATCACTGATTATCATGCATACAATCTACAACAATAAAGATGATATACATTTTATACTCTTCCTTACAACTTTTACAAACAAAAACATTGATATTCTATTCAAAACCATGGTCATCTCATTACTAATCCGGTCTACACCTTCTAATCTTCTCAATCCAAACCTATCATCTTCATACTTATATTAATTACATTTATCATTACACTAGTGTAGATTCATACATTTTCAACACTCATACACCAACATGAAAATATACAAAAGTATTTTTCATCTTCCCATACCAATCGATAATTTTTTACCGACTCTTGAACTTTAATGTTCTTCCTTCATTGAATAGTTAGGATAGATGTTTCCCGTGGAACAAAACCAATAACTGACCTCATAACTTCTACATGTTTGCAACTTCAGACATGAACATTTTCCTTAGTCACCAATCACAACTTGGATCACTTTAGATTGTTTAACATATTATAATAAGTTATTGACAAATACATCCAAGGTGGCTGCTAAAAAAATATTTTGATTCCATTATAACAATTCAATTCCTTTGTTTACTTACCTTTATAAATAGCCATATTTTATGCAAGGACTAATCATATGTCATACTTATAAAAGATTAAACACAATCCTAGACAAATTCTTAGAGAGTTCTGTTGACACCTGAAAATTCAGGTCCTAAAATTGCAAATGCGTCAGGGAAGTATGATATTTTATTTTTACTTTTATATTATTTCCCTATTTTCTAAAAATTAAATAATTAAAAAGGGGTCCATAA
>MU224411.1:843451-857486 GCA_018584345.1 Thuja plicata | reverse complement strand
AGTATATTTGATGAAACTATTGGTCTCCCACGACATGTTTTAAGTTAAACTCTTCCAAATTGCATAATTGGTTGGTCTATAAACATCGGAGTTAAATTCAATAAAGTTGTCTATACTGGTGATTTGGATTTCATTTCTGTCTCCTAACACATTTTGATTATCAGGACTCTGATGCCCAATGTTATAGGCACTGATCTCATATTCAGTATTGTATTCACATATCTGATTGTTTCATGTATTAGTTTCCAGGTCTTGCCCTCATTTCAATTCTAAAGCATTTCAATCAATCTTTAGGTTTTAGTTTATAAGTTTTCAAATTCATATTTCATTGATTAGTTATTACATTAATTTTCTAATATTCTAACCCTAATTAACATTAGGTCCTAGATTTCAATTTTTTTAGTTCAGTATAGCTCATTTATTTCACATTCAATTTTCAATCCTAACTTAGATTTGTTAATTGTTAGAATCTATAGCCATAAGTTATTTGCAAGTTTTCAGTTATTGGGTACAGCCGCCCTGGTTTCTAACCTAAAGTGCAGGGATTCAAGTTAGAGAAAAGGCTTCGAATCTATCAATTGGCATCCCGTAACCACTAAGAAGAAATCCAGTGATTTCAGGAGCCAACAAGTTCTTTAATTATTGACATGACTATCCATTGGTAAGATGTTGTTAAATGTATCTTTGAAGTTCCTACCGTAGACCTTTGTCAATATTGTAGTTCTTGTTTCTTTTGATTAATAAATTATGATGTGGCCATACTGCTTTACTCCTATCACCATAGTGCCAAGAACCATAAACTTATAATATATTCCCTTGATTCAAATTTAACCAATATGTCTACAATATAACTCTATGAAGATATATTTTTGATAACACTCAAAAAATTCATATAACTCTTCCTAATTTTTTCATTCCATCTTATAACTTAGATGAACAAATTATGACTCTTCTGTAGGAACACATGTATTGGACCTATTATCAAACCTCTTTTACAGTCATCAACTCCTATCATAATGATGAAAAATCTGACTACATGTTATCAATTTATATAAAGAATCCATTTGCAAACATTGCAATATATACCAATAATGTCTTATGTCACTACTCACATAATGCTTCATGGTCATATTAACGGTATTACAAATGAAATATAGCATTAACCACGTTGACAAATTCTAATGAATCCCATTAACATGACACCAACTATCATGAATCACCAACCATCAAACACACCAACTATCATATCCATTAGCATCATTAACTCCCCTTTTGAAAATTCCTGATCTAGTTGAGATCACATAGAACTAGTTGACATCGATACCAACTTTTCCTATCTTTCCAAACATGTCAAAAATATCCTCCTTTATCATTGATGGAAACTCTTCACACTTCTCCATCTTGTACTTCATTCTCCCCCTTTGACATCAATGTCCAAAGGGTGGTTAAGATAGCCAAATTTGCAAGACACTCCCCCTGTCTTTATGCATTAGAATGCAAAAATATCTTCATTTCCATCTGCACACTAATCATTAGATTTCACATTCAAGTATAGATGAGCTTGTCTACTTATCTTTATCACCTTCAAATACCTACACACTAATCATAAGAAATAAGGTAAGAGTAAATACGATAAACAATGCTACAGTTTGGAGGTATGATCATGATGCATAATTTTTGTCACCTATTTTCCACAAGATGCTCCAGTTGCACATGCTCAACACACTATCCTTATTCGTATGTTGCCTTCACATTAATTACCATCCTCATCTTCTTTGACAAATACCCATCATGATAATTAATATTTAAACAAACTTATCTTCATGCAACTTAGAATCACCAACGCTTTGATCTACATTAATTTACACCTTCAAACTTATTCAACACGTTGTCCTCATCCTTTTTTCCATTCTATTAACAATAATTTATAAGTTATATATTTTATCTACATTAGATCCCTTGGTTTCATACTTCTATCAAATGTTGTTTTATTCTTGTATTAGATATGCACTGTTGCTCTTGAAATATGTGACTCTGCAAGAAAAATCCACATCACTTGTATGACTCTTCAACAAATGTATCTTATTATCTGATGACTTCCCTTGAAGAAAACATTCCATTTTTCATAATCAAGATTCCCCTCGCATTTGAAATATTCTATAGAAACTTGCAACCCTTGATGAAATTGACCATTGTCATGCTGATCCTATTTGCAACTTGAATGTACAATACACACATCCCCCTAGCAAGCACAATCATTCTCCCTTTGATGTCAATGCCATCAATACACTTGCACACAACATCAACTATATTGAACACCTTTAAACTTTAATGTGTTGTTTTGAATCAACTAAACTCATATAAATAATTCTCCAACTATATTCGACTACTAAGAATATATATCTTTTCTTTCTCATACAAAAGCTTCCTTCTACATAACTTCTTATACTTCAAAACATAACTTTCTATCACTGTTGTTACCTTTCACACACAAATCCCAACAATAGAATGCTTTGCATAGTTAAGGACATTCCAAAATATATTGTTAAACCTGGACAAAGTTGAGATAGTTTCTTTCACATCCTATCATGGGTAAGCGCACAAAAAACAAGGGACAAAAAAGGGGTGTAAGATGTAACTTTTTATGGAAATCATAAAAATATTAACTTCGACAAGAAATTGAAGATAATTAGACTCAAAATGTGAAGATGCAACAAGAACAAGATTTGTAGTACTCTGACTCTAGTTTCTAAACTACTAATTTATTTTTAAAATGGTATAGATTAAGTTCTTGAAAAAGGGGAAGCACAAAAAAAACATAACATAGAGTCTAGTGTGCTCCCCCTAAAAAATTAACGTTTTATTAAAAAAAATCTTAATTGATCCAGTGAGAAGTTAGTTGACACCACATAGTTTATCTCATATTTTTCTGCTATTTTTTTTATCAACATGTGATTTTTAACAAATTTCTTGAAGTGGACACATCTTGAAAACGTAAAATTTTAACATGCTCCCCCTAGAAATTATTCAAAACTAATTGAAAATGTTTTTTTTAAAGTGTGTTATATGGAGTCTAGTTTCTAAAAATGAAACTTGTTTCAAAATTTTATGAATGAGCCAAAATCTATGCCCAAAAAAGTACAGTTGGTTTTTGACAAAAATTGAACATACTTACAAAATAAACTAGAAATGGAAAACCTAACATAATCCAAATTCAAAATAAATTATATGGCTAGATATCCTCTGGAAAAATCATGGCTCTCATGGTGATAATTACAAGCTTTCACATTAGGGTTTCTATTTGAATTCAATATGGAATCACGGGACACTCACCCACAACAAAATCAGGGTAAATCAGCCCCAAAAGGCAGGACACAGATGGACCTCTAATCTGTTTTCATAGAGGCATTCTGGGATAGAATGATCCAATTATTTGATGATGGTTAGTGATCTTAATGCTCAATTCTTTGTATTTAACAGAACTAGGTATGCAAAATATAATAAACCCGTCCATAATAGGAATACACTAGACTTCAAATTAGGAAATAGTCAGGATATTTCAAAACCTAAATATACCCAACCTAGGAATAGAGAATGAATGGCTTCCAGCCCATGCACAAAATGCTCAGAGATTTAAGCAATATAAGAATAAAAAAACTAGGAGAATATTAGAATCGCAGGAAGGCAAGTCCTTGATGCCCACCTTCAATAGGTTTCAGTATCTTAAGATGAAACGTGGCTTAGGAGATAAGGAAGAAAGCATTTATACCCCACCCCATAGGAGGATTATAGATAAACACAACAACAAATTTACTCCTCCTGCTAGGGTTTACTTCTCTGTGCTCCAAAAAGCCAAAACGACCTGTAACCCTAAGAATTCTATGGAAGACCTAGCCATTGAAGGTTATTTTACACTCACGCATGGCTTAAGGGATTACTGTGAATCCAAAGGGATTTATGGGAGCTGGTATGGTTATGGGTTAAAAGATAATGACATCAGGAGGTGGCTCTATGAATCCTTTGGAGAATAGGTAAGTATGACTCTTCTAAATAATAATTGTTTTTTTCTAGAATGCAAAACCGTTTCTATAAAGGATAAATTACTATTTATTGTTCATATTTATTATTTAGGGTTTGCAATCAAATTTATAGAATGGAAACCAGGTTTTTGCTGTAATATGTTTGATAACATCTCGGCACCTATCTGGGTGAGAATAGTAAATATGCCGATAAAACTGATGCATAGTAAAATTATTTCACAAATTGGAAGGAAATTAGGAAGTATGATAGGATTAGAACTTAATTTACTAAATTCATCTGAGGTTAAAATATTGGTATAGTTAGATTACAAGAATGTCCTTCCCCACAATATTAAATTTTTAGCAAACCATATAACATACAAGTTACAAATTATAGAAAAATCTTATGGTAATATTCACCACAAAATCTGGATTAGCCCTAGTCAAGACATTAAAGAAAATATAATAGATTATACCATAGACCTGAAGGTTCTATGTAATATTAATACACCACCAAATAATGTCCTCATTGTAGAAGGGGAAGTGTGTAAGTATCCCATATTTCCAGAAACTATTAAAATTACTCATGGGGTAGTCTTCCTAGATGGGGGGTTTTGTAATTAATAATGAACCATATTATGACAAGAATAATAAGTTGCAGGGATCCCTAGTTAATGTAAGATGTGAGACTATAAATAATGAGATAAAATTCTCAGAAGAGAAACTTGTAAACAAGACAATTTATAATTGAATCAAAGAAACTAACAATGATATTATAATAGAAAATAAAGATTTAAACTTAGAAAACTGGAACTTAGGCAAGACTTTCAAAACCCCAATAACTAAAAATGAGGAAACCTCGAACCAAGATTCAGAATAAGGAAAATAAACAAGCTTTTAAGGAACCAAGATGAAGTAACACAAATATGACTGATTCATCGGATGGAGGAACAAGCGATATTGAGGAAAACAATAGGAGGAAATTAAAGTGGATTAAGAAAATAAAGGAGTTAGATGAAAAAATATCAGTAGAGGATATTCTCCAATTCCATTTGGAGGAAGGGGCTTTAACAAACAATAAGATAGATCATTTAAATAATAACCAACATGAACTAAAGGATAAGTATGAACAATTTGGATATGTCAGACCCAAATCTTTATAACTTATTAATGACCTCAGTGTTAACGAATTAATGCGTAGTAATCAAGATGAACAGAGAAATCCCAATTATGATAGTTGTTTTAAGGAAGATTTAGAAGAGAATGAACTTGAAGAAATTAATGATTTCTTTGGACTCAACAATGACTTTGAGGATATGCTCATTCTTAGAGTAATAGAATCTATGAGTGAAGGTAACCTAGAAATTAACGATGAACTGAAAAATATAGATGAGGAGAGAAAGGACAAGAATCTAGGTTTGAGTATAACCTATGTTGGTAAGGAAACCCCAGAATACCCAATACAGATAAATAAGAGGGGAAGGAAATCCCTAAAGGAATTAAGAAAGAAGGATGGGGCAGCTATAGGACAGGCTAAAATTACGGATATTCTGAATACAAGGAAGGGGAAGCACCTTCCCAAGGTGCCATGAAAATAATTTCATGGAATGTTAGGGGTTTAAATGCCCCTAACAAGAAACACCTCTTAAAGAGAAGTCTTACTACCCTAGAGGCACATCTTTATCTAATCCAAGAAACTAAATTAGGAATAGAAGGATATGAACATCTAAATCAAAAATTAGGATTATGGGAAATTAAAGGAGTAGATTCAGCAGGGGCTTCAGGGGGCCTAGCTTGTATTTGGAACCCAAGGTTTATCTCACCAACTTTCTTAGACTGTAAACCCCAATAGATGGCAGTAAAAATCAAGAACTATAACAATGACTTAGAATTTATTATAGTTAATATATATGGCCCAAAGTTTTTTCATGAGAAAAGAATCGTATGGAAGGAAATTGACATGTTCATTAAAAACTACCCAAACATGAATATTTTTATAGGAGGAGACTTCAATTCAATTTTAGATCTAAGAGAGAAATCAGGCAAATCCAAAAGTAGTTCTCAAACAATGATAGAATTTAGGGAATGGATACAAATGATCAATGAAATGGACATTGTGTTAGACAATGACACATTTACTTGGTCAAATAAGAGAATCAATTCTGAATTAATCACTGAGAAACTAGATAGATTTATTCATATTGGGGACTTAACAAAATTAAAGGTTAACCTTAGAGCTAATATAGTTGCACACTCAGGATCATATCACTATTCGATTAAACTAGAATTAGAAGAAGAGGTTAAACCAAAAAAAAACCCTTTCAAATTTGAAAAGATGTGGCTTAAGGATGAGGAATGCATGCTCAAAATAAAAGAATGGTGGAATGAAAAAAGTTTTAAAGGATCTAAAACCTTTATCTTGAATAAAAAATTGAAACATTTAGGAAATATATTTGAACAAAAGGAAGAAATAGAAAAAGAAATTAAGGAACTGAATGAGGTTATTTTTAGGGATGGGATGAACATAGAGACTTATCATGAGGAAAAAAATCTATTAAATAAATATGAGGATATTTTAACAAAAGAAGAATCATTCTAGAGACAACGATCTAGGGAAGTATGGATAAATGAAGGGGATAAGAACACCAAATTCTTTCATAATGGCTCTAAAGACAAACGCCAATATAAAAAAATCATGAGTATTAAGAAAGATAATGGATCCATTATTGAAAACCCAGAGAACATGGCAAAGGAAATAGTTGAATACTTTGAAGGACTGTTGAATAATACAGAGGGATCAAACAGAACAACTCAAAATGAGATTCTTAATAATATCACTAAGGTCATAACTACAGAACATAACAAAATCTTGAATGCCAAATTCACCAAAGATGAAGTAGAAAGTGCTCTGAAACAACTTCATCCTAACAAATCCCCGGGGTCGGATGGGTTCCCTAATTTCTTCTATCAACAGTGCTGGAACTTAATAGGGGATGAAGTGGTCTCGGCATTAGAAGGAATGAGGAACTTAGGCAAGATTCTCCGAGAGATAAATAATACCTTTTTAGCATAAATATCAAAGAAAGTTAGCCTAGGTAGTTTAGATGACTATAGACCCATATCATTATGTAACACACTATATAACCTATTAACTAAAACTTTGGCAAACAAGCCTAAAAAGTTCTTGCCATTAATAATCTCAGAAGAACAATTGGGTTTCATTATGGGAAGGTCTATACTAGATGGAGTAATTATAGCTCAAGAATCCATTCATACTGTTCAACAAAACCATAACCATAGCATGTTCATAAAACACGACATTAGGAAAGCATATGTTAAGGTTGATTGGAGATTTATGTGCAAATGTCTAGAAGCCTTTGGTTTCTCTAGACAATGTATTTTAACTTAGTATTTGAATGCATCTCTGGACCAAAAATATCTATTTTGGTTAATGGTAACCCTACTCATTTTTTTAATATAACCCAAGGCATAAGACAAGGTGATCCTATATCACCATTTCTCTTTGTTATCATGGCCGAAGCCCTTGGTAGAACACTGACCAAAGAAAAAAATGAGCACTTAGTTAGTGGTATAAAGATAAATGAGGAATTAGAGGCATGCACCCATCAACAATTTGTTGATGATAATCTCATCTTCGGACAAGCTAATGTAGGAGAAGCCAGGGCTATTAAGATAAATCTAAAATATACTTCCTAAATACCTCCAAAGAGGAGCAACAAAGAATATGTAGACTCTTAGAATACAAAATAGGAGAATTACCGTGCAAATATTTGGGACTACGTTTGGATAAAGGAAATAGATCAACAAACCAATGGAGTAAGGTGTTAGAAAATATTGACAAAAAGCTGAATCATGGAAAGGAAAGTGGTTAAAAAATGCTGGGAAAAAAACTATGATCAAATCTGCACTCTCAGCTATACCTACTTACCAGTTGATGTGCATGAGTCTGCCAAAAGGGATAAAAAAGGACATCAACAAAAAACTAAAGAACTTTTTCTAGCAAGGAGCTAATGATAAAAAAGAGTAGCATTAATTGCTTGGGAAAAGATATGTAAACCTTTAAAGGAAGGAGGGGTGAATGTTAAAAAAATCAAACATCAGAACATGGCTTTAGGAGCTAAACTAGTTTGGAAAATGTATAGAGACTCGAAGGCTGAATGGGTAAGAATTCTTAGATACAAATACTTAGATGGTAGGGATCCATTGAGTATTTTTAGACATTACTCCCCTCCCAAAGGATCAAGGATATGTAATTTCATTCTGGAATGCAGGAATATCATAATTGATAATGTAACATGAGATAATGGGGATGGAATCTAGGCATTATTCTAGGAAGACTCGTGGAATGCATGCCCCCCCCTTAACACCACCCTTAATAATGACCCAGAAATAGAAAGGATTAAACAAGAAAGAGGCATATATGTTAAGGACTACTTAGAGATAAATGATACCCTTGCTTTAGGATGGAGAAGGAAACCCCTCAATAATCTTGGGATATCTGTAAACTTTAAGAAAAAGGTGGAAGAGGCTATTAGGATTAGGAAAATTAATCCCTCAATGGACCCAGATCAGATTATATGGGCTAGATCCAAAAATGGGGAATATAACACGAAATGTGGTTATATGTCTATGAAAAAATCTGAAAAAAGCTAGACAAACTTGCGTATTGATCTTTGATGGAGTAAACATTGTCTACCTAAGGCTGGAATGTTCACTTGGGCAACAGTTCAACATAGGATTCTGACAGCTGAATGGTTTCAGAAGATAGGGTATAGTGGACCATCGAGGTGTGTTTTTTGTGAAAAAGAGAGTGAGACTATAGATCACTTACTTATCAATTGTGAATACGCGTACAAGTGTTGGATATGGCTAATCAAAAAATTAGGATGGAAAACAACATTGCCTAATAATTTAGTGGATATTCTAACATCATGGCTGAGAAAAGTGGAAAAAGGATTATATGGAAAAATATGGACTATTGCCCCTTCCATAATGATTTGGGAATTATGGAAGGAGAGGAATAGAAGGATATTCAAAGAAAAAAAATAGACATAATTCAGCTACTAAATAAAATAGAAGCAAGCATAGTAGAGATAGTAAACAATTGAAACATGAATGGTAGGAGAGATATGGTCTTTTCACATTACAATGAGAAAATTTGTAAACTTTGGTATGGACTAAAGATTCTTCCCTTTACTGGAAAAAGTAATGTAGATAAAACAGAGCTAAGGAGAAAGTGCATACGGAGGCCACCTACGGAAGGATGGTTCAAACTAAACTTCGACGGGGCCTCTAAAGGAAACCCAGGTAGAGTAGGAGTGGGATGTTGCATACACAATGAATCAGGGAAATCGATTGCCTCCAAATCTGCATTCATTGGCATGGCAACAAACAATGAGGTGGAAGGTAATGCCTTGATAGAGGGATTATTGATGTGCAAGAGGTTGAACTTAGAGAGAATAGAAATAGAAGGATACTCCTCATTAATCATCAATGTCATCAGAGAAAGATCTACACAAAATTGGAAACTAAATGGATTAATTAAGAGGGCTCTAAGCATATTAATAATATTCAGACAATATACTATCAATCATACATATAGAGAAGGGAATAAAATAGCTCATCATCTAGCAAATATAGGGGCATAAGGCAGAGATGAAGAAATAATGGAGGACCCAACTTAGCAATATAGAGCTATAATCAAGGAAGACAAAGGAATTATCATTTCTTGGAAATATTGTATAAGGAAACAAGTTATAATAAGATAGAATAAGACAACATAGGAGTAATTTATCTTGTCTTGTAGTGTGAGGTACAAACTACGTGACAAATAGAACATAGGATATGAAGTGACAGAAAGCCAAAAACCAAATGTTTCATTTCTGCAGGAGCCAGAATATGGAGTAACCTCAAAATGGGTATGTAAGGAAGAAAGGAAGCCATAAAAGATAGGGCTAGCAAGTGAGCAGGATAAGGGCAACAACAATGAAATTAAGAGTGGTTCATATTATTCTAGGGAGTGAATACATTGAAAATGATAACAGTTACAGAGTAGACTTAGATATTCCTACAATGTTATTGCCTCAGCCCTGCATGCAGATCCTGATATTTGGGATATTGGAAGGTTGTGTAGGAAAATTTTTAAGAGGAAGTATTTGGTGGATTTGGAAAAGGTTATTGCAAGCATCAGAGATGACTTAACAATTCCTAGACCACGAGATTATCAAATACATAAGAGAAGGATTAGCAACATGCAATCCTTCCCAATAATGGTGCTGGAGGATAAGGATAGATACATTGCAGAACTACCATCCATCTAGAGGAATCTAGACTTTTTGTTTACCTTCATGCATATTAGAAGCACTAGAAACCCTGAATGTTTTGATGCATATGTAAGGGAGGACCAGGTTGGACTGCGTATTCATCAAGATGAAATGTATGAAGAAGAGTAATAACAAAATCTGGATTATTGAATATGTACAAGTATTATATGAATATTATGGCATATTTATATGTGGATATGTTGAATAATGGCAGAAGGATATAAATGATGTTATTTTCCCAATATAAATGGCAAGTAGAAGGCATTATATTGTATGCAGTGTATGGATAGAACTTAAATTTACCTTGTCTTCTAGTTTCATAATGGATAATGTATATTAAGTTTTAAATAAATAGGTAATGGATAAAGACATTTACAAAAGATCATGGCTAATTCTTATATGGTTATATTGAATATAGACAATTCATAATTAGGAAGTACATAAAAAATGGAAACTGATATACCAGACACAATAGTATGAATACACAGGACGTAAGAAGATGTTAATCAGTATATTTCTAAGCATTATAATTGACAATAATAAACCTTAACTCACTCAAGATAGACATAAAGGTACCTCTAATCTTCAGATTGCATATATAATTGGAAAATGAATAACCAGCTAGAACTTAACGAAATATTGGATGTATGCATGTATGAATATGAGATTTGGCATATTTATATGTGGATATGTTGAATATAGGTGGAAATTATATATGGTTTTATTCTCCCATTATATATTAATAAGTAAGTATCAAAATAGTATATGAGAGTAGTCTATGAGGAAGAACAATGATGAGTATGATATGCATTGTCACTCAAGAAATCATTAAGAATCATAGATATAATGAAGGATGATCAACCGACATCAATATAATGAAATACAGGATTAGTGCACGGGATAAATGGGGTATTAATGCATATTCATAGATGGATTACCCACTCATAAATAGGGGCAGTAATAGTAATTATGATCTCTAGTTCTCCAGATAAGATAGACTGAAACCACTCCTGTTATCCATATATGTTAGGAAATGAGTAATCAACTACAACTTAGCAAATATGGGACACATGTAGGGATTAATATGGGATGTAGTGGATACTGATATGACGATTCATTAAAAATAGACAAGAAGATAGTAGCGGGTCATTATCCCAGTAAATTAGACAGCTAACCAGAACTAGCATAGCTAAATATAAATCATAGAAAGGAAGAATTTTTAAGAACAATGATTAAAAAGCAATCATTTCATAACTATCATAATGAGATTAAGACAAAAAAATACAAGTATTAAGCCAAAGGTTGGATAAAGTGAACAATGAACTGATATCACATCACCGATTAAAGAAAGTAATTATTACGACAACTAAGAGCACTTACTAAGCAATAAATGAAGTAAAGAAGGATGTGAAAAGAAAGCATTAAATTCATTTAAACCCATCAGAAATCACAATATGGCCTCAATAAGTATTGAGTGACCGCCATTAGGATAGATAAATCAAAAAGAAAAGTAAAGCAAAGTGAAGTATAGAGGGTATAGTTTTAGAGTAGAAACTATCCCAGGGCTCTATGTAGAATGTATTCAAATGTGCGCATGTTTCATAAGAAACTATCCTGAGACATGGCTTTCATGGGAAAAATCACACCAGAAAGATGGAATAAAATCCTCAGGCCCATGGATGACTTGGCTAGAAGAGCCATTGAATGAGTCATTGGAGATATGAACTATGACTATAGTTTTACAATGCGCACTAATGGGGAGATTGTTGGGGTTTTTATTTCATGTATGTTGAGAGCAGGGTATACCAAGGTGGAAATCATAGAACTAAGAAAAATAATCTTCATTGGTAAAATCTTGAAAGGTCGTGAGCAAGTAGTAAGTAGAATAAATTTCAGTCATATGGTCCCATTCCAGGAGGATTGTATGAACAAGGTTGTAGGCATGTTGGAACATGATGGGAAGGCTAAACAGAGACCCTGCCTAATAATAAAGGATATCAACATCTTTGATAGAAATTGGGAAGAAGTCAAGAGGAACATTTACTTCCTGATACATTGGAAACATGTTAGGAAGGTAACGAAGCCTATGTGGCTAAAATAATATTTTAAGGCAGAAGGTTTCAATATTCCACCAACTATGGAGAAGTTAGACATGGAGCAAATACAGAACAACCCACCGATATTCATTAAGAAAGGATGACTGAGCAGAACCAGGAAAACCAAATTTGGACAAAAGTATGAAGAAGAAATTAATGAAGATACAGATGAAGAAATAATGTTTGACAAAAGAGAGGAATAAAGAATAGTGAAGGAAGGCTTTACTATTTTTTGGTCTGTATAGTGGTAAGGAAACATTAGGACAATACTCATGGGTATGATTATAAAATGGTATAGGATGAAGGTGTATATCTTGTAAATAAGTATAGTAGTAAGTATATATTATAGATTATACTGACTGAAGGGAAAAAAAATATAGAACTATGAAAATATGGTGATGAATAATATGTAAATATTAGATAGACTTCTCAGTACCAGAAAATCAAAAGATGCAAACAAACGACACAACAGAGGGTATACTTGAGAGAACCTGTAATAAAACTTAGATGGAAATTAAATTAGGGATAAATATAGGAATTTTGGGTACAAACAACTGTAGACTCAAATAGAGATAGAACAAAGGTAGAAATTATTCTGACAACACAAGAAGATATTCCCCTTAGTATCTGCAAAATTCAGATAGGTAAATCAGTAGGATCATAACAACGGGCACCGAAGCACTTTATTACATGATTTGGGATCTATAAAAGACATAAGAGACTCACAAAAATGAAATATGGAGCATTGATCAAGAGAGATTTAGATAGAGATAACATGATAATCTTTGATCTTGAAGTTTAAACATATTAGTATGGTTGGACCTCATGACAAAGATTAACATGAAACTGATATCTTAAACCAGGAATATGCATACGAATGAGAAATGAGCTTTAAATAATACAGGTGCATACGTAAAGGTAAGAATATGTGTATGAATGGTGATAAAAATGTATTTATATAGTCAATTTAATTTTCATCTTTATCTATATGTATAATTAGAAGCTTGAACAGTAAATGAGTAGTTAAAAATAGATGGATAAGATCATTTATAAACATCACCATTTATCAAAATGCAGGTAGATAAAGATACTAAAATAAATAATTATGAATGCCTACTCTAATGAGATTGAGTTAAAATGTATACATATATACTCTATGATTAAATAAATTTCCCATTTTTAATATGGATTAAGGTTTAGACATAACAATATGCTGGAGGAGCAATTAATAGTTAAAAGTCAATTCAAGCATGGATGGATGTAATTTGGAGTTAAAATTGAATATCATCTATGATATAACCCATCAAAGTATGTTAGAACACTTAAGTAATGTAAACAAATGGCTATTAGATGATACTGTTGAAAAGAAATAGCAATAGATGATCTTGTTGAATATTACTGGAATATGCACGATTGGAATGTTAATTCTTTGTAGCAGAATAAGGTCTAAAAGTTGTATAGATTGTAGTGGCTACTGAATAGTGAGCATATATATATATATATGTGTGTGTGTGTGTGTGTGTGTAGAAAATATACGTATATATATATACATATATATATATATATATATATACAT
>MU224411.1:807501-827891 GCA_018584345.1 Thuja plicata | reverse complement strand
TAAATTAATTCGATCATAGGGTTTGTTTAGCCAAATAGATATTTAGGAATTAAATATGATGTATGATTAATACAGATTTAGGATTTTCTACATTTGACACTCAGGTTGAGTAGAGTCAGTGAAAACTTAGAATTGCCTAGTACAATAGGACTTTGATGATCCAGAAGAATGACAAATGCAACAAAATTGGTTAGGGTTGTCAGATGCCAATTTTGGGGTGTTACACACTGACGGGTGACTATCTCTCAGTGTCATCCTTTTTTTTTCTGACTCCTCATCATCTACTGAAAACTTCTTCTTAAGTGTATTTACCATTTTGTCTTTCTTTCTATCAATTTTATTCACAGCTAAGCCTATTTTTATTCTTTCCTTAGATTCCTCATAGGTTACAAACCTTGGTTTTGAATTTTCCAATGGTTCATTTAACAATGCTTCTATAGCATTGGTGGCTTTATCTATGTTGATCTCATAGTCAAGTGGTGCTAACCATGGTGTCCTCGGTACAACTAGTTTGATGAAGGTGTTATCGGTGTCCACCATTAAAAAAATATCAGTCTTATATTTTTCTACCAGTTGTTCTGGTATCCTCATCCTTTTCTACATCTTGTCCTTAAATCCAGTAAAGTATTCATCCACAACACATGTAAATTTTTCACCTACTGACTTGATGAATTCACTGATTTAAATTGTCACTGGTCAGGTTGTATCCCAATTGACATTACCGATAGATAGAAAGAAGTCTTGAAAGTAGAAAAAGATGCACATTAGAAGCAATCCAAAATTACATGAGTTGGACTTTGCAGACCTGATTTTCCTTGAGTTCTCATCTAACTACTTTAGTAGAAGCTCAGATAGATCTAATTGTAGACCCTTCTTTACAATCTTGTGGGCAATGTCAACTTCTCCACATGTAATTTTGTTCATCCTTTTGGCTTGGAATATCTTGTATCCCAACACACATGCACCAAATTTCATTTTAGGATCTTTGATTAAATTTACCTTTAATCCTCTGCCATCCCATTCTCCACCTGTATTCTCTTCTATATTGGGGCGAGCAAGATGTTTGAGTGATTTTTCCTTGTCAGTTATTGGATAAACAGTCACTGCGTGTATGACATCCCTGGTGATCAGTTTTGGCTCGTTGAGCCACATCTTCTGGTCATGCAGTCTACTCAACACTATCTAGATCCACTTAGTTTTAGACTCCCTCAGGAATATTAGGGCATTTTTCAACCCTTTCACCTTGATGTGTTTATTCTTGTCCTTGATGGTTCCATCTTTTCAAAGCTTCTTTTAAGCTTGATCAACCTGACGATCTCCTATCTTGGCAATCTTGCAATGTATGTATGATTGGACATCCTCAATCAGTAAGGCCCTAGGTGGTAGTCCTAAAAATTCTCCAGCGTCGTTGGGTTGCGAAGAAACCTCTAGAAATATTTTGTCTTTAGGTTCTTCATAAGTGGAGTTCTTAATGAGATTAACCTTTTTATCCTTAGCATTCTTGATCTTGGTTGCACACGATGTGGTTGCCATGATTTCATGAGTTTAGGGATTTCCCCGTAAAACAAACTATGAGCTCGGTGATTCAAGGTACTCACTTGTTTTTCTGTAGTTATTGAAGATCATAATCTGAGTGTCATGAATTTTCTTGGAATGCTCTGCAATCTGGTCACTTTGTTTTTCTCTGCTCTTATCTTCGCTTTATTTCTCTCTTAATCATTTTGTGAGCAAATGAGCTATTTCATCACCTTTTTATAGACGATGCCCTAAGTGGCACAATAAATGCTCTACCTACTTCTCAGTGTTTGAAGACAGATTCACTTGGGTATCACACAAACTTTCAGCTTGGGGTAACTGAAAACTCACTTGACCTTTCATAGGTTTACCAGTGGTGCTCGATAAGTGGCAAATACTTTAATTCCTTTTACACTATTATCGATGAATCTCAGGTTACATTGTTTAACTTAGGTTTCGTATGTACACCAATGATTCTTGGTATGTATTGACCGATGGGATTGCATTCATAGATTTATAACAAGTAATACCATAGTGCATCTTTAACCATGCTAGTTTGGCATTTTAACTATGTATAATGGAACTAATGTAAAGTATAACTTAGTATAGTGCAGTTCCATATTACTTGTTCATCTTAGGTGGGGGTGGTGATATCACCAGATCCATTGGATAAGGTATCACCAATTGCATTTCTTGGTCTAGCATCATCAGTTTTTTTAGCTTTCCTCCACATTTTGTTTCTAATCTTCATAATGTCTTCAATGGTATTGCATTGGCAAAAGTGCTTGTCTCTGTCACTCGGTCTCTGTAGTCCTTTCTTAGATGACCAAATTTATGACAGTGTAAGCATGCCATTTCAGTGTTAGTCAAACTTCTAGACCTTCCCATCCATTTTCTCATGTAGTTTGCAACTATGTGTCCATATCTACCACATGTGCAATTTTTCCATGTATTGTAATCCCAAACATATGAGTTACCGAATCTTTTCGGTTGATAAGCATTTTCTTGTTCTTTAGGCTTCCATGCTTTCTTTTTCTTCTTCCTACATTCAAGAGATGTGTGTCCATGCATTTTTCAAGTAGGACAATATTTTTCCATGTAGTTTTCCTTCTTTGGTTGTTTCACCTCAGATTTACATTTATATGCTTTATGTCCTTTCTTGTTACATTTATAACAATTTCCTATGAATGAAGATGTGGATTTAGGAATACCTTTAGTTTTTCTTCTGCAAACATTTTATGTCTGGCCTAGTTTTCCACAGTGATTGCATGACTACTTTCTTGGTCTTGGATTTGTGTAGACATCTTTTGGATCAGCTTGGTATGGTGATTCTCCATTCTTGGTATACCCTAATCATATCATTGTGTTATTTTTGAATTCTTACTTCATGCTTTAGTCTTTCATTTTCTTCCCTTAGCTCACCAATAGCTTCTAATTCTCCATTGAATTCTATGCTCATTTGGTTTTCCTCCTGACTCATAAGAATAATTTGATTGGTGATCTCATGATGATATTCAGTAATTCTTTGTATTTCTAACTCTTTCTCTTGTAGCTTTTCAGTGATCTTCCTCCTGTCATCAATAGCTAATGTTCTTTCTTTCTCAGCTTGTATAGCATTATTTATAACCTCAATCATTCTTACCATCTGTGTCTCTTGACTGATTTGTAGTGATTTCACTTGTCTAGCCAGATGTTGATTGATTTCATTTAGACTTGTAATGCTTCCTTCAAATGTGTCTGATGTATTACAAGATGTAGATCCTGAAGACTCAAATAAATTAGGTATCTCTTCTTCATGATATTTTGTTTCATTATAGCGATATGCCATTACATTTCTTTCATCTAGTATCTCTCTCATCTTGACTCTAGCTTCTTTATATTTCTCATAGAAGATCTATATCTCTAAATTTTGATTCTCAATACTCTTGTCTATCTTATACCTTTCCATTGTCTGATCTTTTCTCTTAAGTCTTTAAAATTTTCCAAATAAGAGATCTAGCTCTGATACCAATTTTTGGAAATAATGGAATGGTGTGTACTAAGAGGGGAAGGGTGAATCAGTACCCTTAAAACTTATAGACAATTAACCTTAGTCCTTTAGTAATCAATTCCTTGCCTTACCAACCATATATGCTATTCTTATCTTATGCATGTTATATCAATTCATAAAATTAATTTGCATGTAAAAATTCATAGAAAACTTCATGAAATGTAATGACACATGACACAAGATTTTGTAACATAGAAAACCCTTGTTAGAAGGTAAAAACTACGGTGGGTATGAAACCCACTAAACTTCACTATTTGCAGAATGGAAGGGGCTAGTTAAGGTTTACAAGTTTGATCACTTCTGATGATCTTACCATGTTAGGAGTAAAATGTTTAGATTGGTTAAGGTCTACTCTATTAAGAGCTTTAGCAACACTATTTAGTGTGCACTCGGTTAAGAGATCTACAAAGGATTATTAAATCCACCTTCTCAAAGGATTTCTTCTATTTTCTACACTTGTTAGAATGTAGTCAAAAATACTTATTGACCTGAGTGTATGCAATCTATAATTTCTAATTACAGATCCATTAAAGCTCACAATATAATGTATCACTTATAGTGACTGATCAATACCTTTGTTCTACTAGGTAGCCTTGAATCTAGTTCTTGATAACCCATTTCATCTTTTGTTGTTCTTCTGCATAAAACTCTGTCTCTAATCTATAGAAGTGTCTGCTTCTACAATCATCATCTCATCTTCATGTTCTGATTGATTACACAACTATTTATACATTGAATTTGACCTAAATGAGTTTTACGCATAACAATGATAATTGTATCATCGAAGGTTTACAACTTGACCTTGATATCCTAGTTTGCATGTTTCTAATCAGTTAGATTGATTAAGCCAATTGCAACTACATTGCTTGTCCCTCAAGAAATGGATTTAAAGAAAATCAAAAAGTTAAATATAAAACACAAGTGTTTTATCTGACATGGAAGTTAGATTCACATTTCTCATAATTATAACTGTCTCTCGGTAGAATGGTGCTCGGGTTGCTATGTAGTCTGCCTGTTGGGTTCCGCTGTGAACTATTTGTCAATTTCCCCTGTTGTCTTCTCTGTTGGGTTATTCTATCAGTTTACATTGTTGGGTTCCACTTCAACATTTTTGGTTTGCACTTGTAAACTGTGTCATCAGTTTACATTGTAACCTACTCTGTCGAGTTACACTATAAACCTATCTTTTGGTGTTGGTGTTACTGATGGTTCAAAACTATTTTCCTTTGCATACTAATGGAAAAATATGTCATCACACCCTTCCCCACTAAACACCCATGTCACCTATTTCTCCTTCAAGGTAGATCTCCCTCTCTTTCTCTCTATCTTTTTTCACCCTAGGTCTCTTACTCCCTCCATATCTACCTCTCCCTCCATCTCATCTTACTCCACTATTTCTCTTTTTGCTATTTTATCTCTCATATTATTCCTTCCATGCATCTCTCTCTCTCTCTCTCTCTCCTATATCTATCCCAAGATCAATCACAAAATTAGTAGAGAGAGAGAGAGAGCTTAGGACCACTTAGCACCCATTATGTATCCTAGGACCCCTTAAGGTCCACTTAGCACCCATTTTGTATCCTAGGACCCCTTATGAGCCCCCTTACAACACCTAACAACCCCTTACAATATATTAGTGTATCTTAGGACTCCTAAGCTACATAAATGGATAATGGGGGTCGTAAGAAGTCGTAAATGGTCATAAGGGGTCCTAGGATATAATAATGTATCCTAGGAGCCCTTAGGACCCATTATGACCCCTTAGGACCCCGTATCCTACATTAATGTATCCTGGAACTCCTAGGATACATTAATGAGTAATGGACATCATTAGGGGTTGTAAGTGGTCCTAAGGGGTCCTAGAATACAATAGTGTATCCTAGGACCCATTAGGACCAATTAACACCCATTTTGTATTCTAGGACCCCTTAATGTATCTTAGGATGCCTTAGGGCCACTTGACACCCATTATGTATCCTAGCACCCCTTAATGTATCCCAAGATCCCTTAAGAAAATTTAAGGCTCCTTACCATCCTTAATTTATCCTAGGACCTCTAAGGATCACTTAATGTATCCTAGGACTCCTAATATACATTAATAGGTAATGGGTGTCATAAGAGGTCATATGTCATCTTAAGGGATCCTAAGAACATTAATGTATCCTAGGACACTTATGACCCCATATGACCCTTACAATCCCTCAATATACATTAATGTATCTTAAGACTCCTAGGATACATTAATGGGTAATGGGGCCTTGAGTTCATTTACAAGATGTTGGCATTGATTTCACTGATATTAAACCTTTGAAAGGTTGTATGTTTGTGTCGATTGGTCAATGGTAGTTTTAGTTGGATTCCTATTGGTCGCCCATTAGATATTTGTGGTACAATTATATGCATAACTGATTTAGAATGTGCAAGGTTTGGACTATGGTGTCAAATGTACTTGTTCCTATTATTTGAATGCATATGCTTGGTACATCTATGCATTTCGGCGATTGCTAATGAATGATTTTTTTTAATGGTGCTTGTTGACTGTTGTGTTTCAAAGATCTCCAGGATAGTCCTTCCACCTACACATTCTTGCATTTCATCAAATGATCTTGGTTTAACATTTATATTCTGTGTTTGGAAAATATTCTATCAGGTTTCATCTAGATCATTGGTTTAGAAGTTTTGATGATTAATTCATCATCTTGGTTGTGGTGTCCTGTCGATTCTAGAATTTAGCTATCTCCAACAATTGTGCTATGTAATGTTCATATCTTAAGGGTTCCCTATCTTTAGGTCTTGAGGTAGTGTGGCATGAATATTTTTATGTATGACCTATATTTAGGATCACTGGCAATGTGTTAAATACAATTGTAATATCTTTTGTATTGAAGATGACATGTTTTGAGGCTTGGCCGACATATGTAATTATCTTATCATATATATATATATATATGACACACACACACACACAAAGAAATCATTTTGTATCTAAAGAGTAAGTGAGTGAGTGTATGCATGTGTGTGGGTATGAAAACTTGCGACACTGGTATGGAAGAAGAAGGATGTCATGAGAAGTGTTACTATGATATCAAGAGAAGACTTTACATACTGTGTTGTATGAACTTGGTGTATGTTGAAAAAAGATTTGTATCAGATCTGTTGCTATCGATAACAATTGTATTATCAACTAGAATTATTTCATTCATAAGCATATGTAAATGTATCAGTTCACATTTTGTTAATAAAACATTTTATATGGCAGTGAGCCTACTTGTATCATTAGTTAGCCTTTCTTATTTATGGGTAGCTAGCCAAACCTCTAGTGAGCCAAACAATAGTGAAAAAAACTAGAAGTGAGCCCTTATAAAAATAACCTTAATCGGTGTCACCATAATCGGTGTTCATTTCATGAGAATTAGTTTATCTTTGGTTTAAATTCCTAATGTGTGTTTCCATGTAAATTTTTTTGTTCATCATGTTGATGGTCTTGTGCTTTCATGTTTTTATCAGTTATAAGTTTATGATTGGTTTAAGTATTTACCAGATTAACATAAGCAAAGAAAATTATTTGTGAATAACTGATTCAGGCCACCTCTTATTTCTTTGGCATGTTCAACAATTGGTATTAGAGCTTGGTCCCTTATAGATAAATCTTAACTGCTTGAGGGAGATCTAGGATGTTTGAATAGATGGGAATTGAGTACTATTCTAATGAACATTGGCAGATCATGATGAGAAACATTGAGTGTATTGAATTAGAGAATTAGGAGCTGAAAGAAAACCTAAAACAGGAAAATGCATGTATCTTAAAGCTGAGGGATCACAACCAAAAATTCAAAGCAAGGCACAAGGAAGTAAGTTAGGAATTGAAAGAGTGAAACGAAAAGGTGAAAAATATTGAAAATTAGCCGAGTGATAGTAAAAATACTGAGGAATATATCAAAGAAGAGTTCAAACAAAAGTTGGAATATTGGAAGAAGACCAAAGGATATTTGAAGGGAACTATAAATAATAAAATAGAGGTATTGAATAAGACATAAGAGAGTCTCAAGGACATAATCAAGAATAATTTGAATGAGAATGAAATTTTGGATCAAGAATTAAGCAAGCTAATATATGAAGCAAAACTTTGTGAAAGTAGCACTATTTTGGATCAACTTTTAGCCCTGTAGAAGAAGCACAAGGACAAGGAAGGATTAGGTTTCATCGATGAGTGTTCAGATCTAAAGGACAAAGGAAAAGAGAAAGTAGTTGAAGTAGAATAAAATTTTGAGGTAACAAGAAGGGTAAAGAATTAAAATATATCTTCAAGAAGGCATCTTGTAAGGAAATTGAATGCTCAAAGGTACTTATCTTTAAATAGTTACTGTTTCATATGCAATAGTTTTGGTCATAAGTTTGTTGATTGTAAAATGAGGAAGGAACATAAGTTTTAATACTTTAATTGTCACAAGTTTACTCATAAAAAAAATCAATGCAGAAGTCAAGTATCTAATCTGGTTAGAAAAGGTGGAATGGATAATAGTTTTCCTTGGAATTTCTATGTGTGTCACAATTTTGGTCACAAGGCTAATTAGTGTAGATCTAGAGTTCAGTCAGTAAGATAATGTAAGAAGAATGCTAACTATTTTAAATGTGGTTAGACTGGTCATTATGCTAATGCATGCCAATATGTTTTTGCTCTGGTGAAGTCAGGAAAAGATAATAATGTTGAAGTATCAAGTGAATCTCACAAGACAGTTATGGTATGGAAGAAGAAAGATATTGGTGGTGAGAGCTCTATGGTATCATATCTCAATACTATATCTTCTAGTAACTAAGTTGATTTCTTTGGCTTAAGCGGGGTATTATAGTTCTATATTAGTTACTTCCCCTTCTTTGAGGTGATATTGGTTGCAATTGGCTTGTCTCCAGTATGTTGAATGTATAATTAATGACTGCATTTTATTTGGATGATTGATGTGTGCTGTACATATGACTTACATTAATGATATTTAATTTTTGGTGGCAATTGTAATTATGGAGGATCATGTTTATAAAATGGAAATCTTTAAAATCATTTGTCCCTATTGCAAGAAGAAAATTTAGATTTTTTTGTAGAGCTTGAGAGAGGTTGAAGAAAAATTATTTAGTTGGGAAGATGGAATCTCAATTGATTGTTCATGATACCGGTGTGATTGTGTCAAGTATGTTGAAGAAGGTATAATTGAAAGAATTTGATCATATAAGGATCAACCAAATAGAAGTGGGATTGTCTACAAAAGTTTTGTAGAGAGTTTTCAATCTTGGTTTGTATATTTGGGGAGAATTTCCCGAGGTTGATGACAAGGAATTTGTCTTATTTTTGGTGAGTCAATTTCAAGATAGAAACCTAGTTGGATAAACCCTATGTAGTAACAAAGGAATTAATTGAGGACATCACTAGCTTATGAAATATTAAAGAAATTTTAGGAAATAAGGTGATAAAATAAAGTAAGTGAAGGAGTTAAGAGGTATTGATTGCAATTACTGTGCACTCTTGATAAACACTCTTGGTGATTCAGTGATGAGGTATATTGCGTACAACATAACTTAATTTTTTTTTTTTTTAAATTGTGATGGTGCTACATATGCGGTTGAGGCCTATATTGCTCATAAAATGGTTAGAGATGGCGTTCAGTTTAATATGTGTAAACTATTATTGCATAATTTTCTTGAGAATGTCAAGATGTCTATAGAAGATGGTTATGGGTTTTGGTTCAGATATTTGGTTGTGTTCTTGATATTTTTTTTATTAAGGTCTCTACTGGGTAGAGAAAACATAGTAGAGGTCTAACATCCCTATTAGTAAATTATTTGTAGATATATAGGGTTTCTAGAAGACATAAAAGATTCTTGCAAAACGTAGGTTACTTCATTAAGGAAGAATATTTTCTTTTGTCTAGTTGTTTCTGGTGTTGTGTCTATGAGACTGTATATATGAAATTGGTGAATGATGCTAAGAATGAATATCACTTACCAAGGTATATTATAAAATTAGGAATATCCCCCAAAGGTTCACCCTCAAACCAAATATGATTAACACAACCCAAAAAGGATGAAGAGATTTCAATGCAAGATCTAGATTGAAGGATGCATTTTGATAGAAATGGGTGGTATTCCTCTATTATTAATTAATTGATTAATATGTAAATGAATTGATATAATTGATATTATGATAAAGGAAATGACATAAGATAATAAATGATATCAAATCTGATCTATAAAAGTAAGTGCAAGAATAAAATAGGAGGAATCGACTGACCCTTAAGAAAGAAGAGGAAAAATGAACTTAAGATATGAATTTGACTATCATTGGGATGTCAGAAAAATGTGTGACTCTAGATATGGGACTTTCATGTATGTAACTATATACCATACAAATTTCAGCCAAAAACTAGAGGAAAAGGTTGATAAAGTTGACCTCATCCTAGAAAAGGTCGTGAAAGTTGACCTAGTCCTTTCAGGTCCAAATTTGATGAAATGTTTCGAGGATATACAAGAAGTTCTGAGACTCCCGAATCTAGATCCACAACTCCTGAAACCATTCCTGCACATAGAAAAGAATGGGAAAAGGTTGTGGAAAGGGGTGTTCTAGGGTCAAATCCTTTTATAGGAATCCACCTTCAAATGATATTGAAACTATATAAGGAAAGTAATGTAAACATGATAAATGTAAGATTCACCTTGCATGGAAAAACCTTCATGAATGGATGTAGAAATTAGTCAAATCCATGAAGATTCTTGTATGATAGAATCAAGAATGCCTTCACAAATGTATAGATCTAAACTTGCCAAATACTATATCTTGAATTAATGTATGCTTGATAACCTCAATAGAGAAGGAGATAGAAGAAGAGTAAATGCATGGATCTTCTTTCTTTCTGGTGAATTCGTCTTCTTTTCCATCATGGGAGAGAACTTCCATCAATGAGATAGGATTGCATTTTCTTGAATGGATCTTGAAGAAATGGAGACTTGGAAATCCTAGATTGGGTGCTTTCTTTCAACTCTAGAATCCACCAATTCATTTGCACAACTTGAATTGCTTGATAAATTGACTTGCTTGCACTTGATAAATTGATTGATTGCATAGGATATCATGTGATGTAAAATTGAGAGGTGAGAGAGTCCCCTTTTATACTCATTTCAGGATTCAATTTAACTCCAGGCCGACCATAGTCAGGAAATTGGAAGAAAACTCTACCATGAGGCCCCAAACCAATTTCAAGGAAAAAAACCTAGGACAATGTCAACTTGGTCGACCTAGTCTAGGACTAGGTCGACTTGACTGACCTAGTCTAGGTAATTTTGCCTTAAAATTTCCTAGGACCTAGGAGAGTGCGATAGAAAGTGGATTGAGAAACTAGAAGTCTTAGGGATCAAGAAAAATGGTCATTCGAACATCAAAATTAGTAAAAATAGGGTGTAAAAGGTCCTAGAGATTCCAATTATGGGTGCTAAGTTTTTAGGATGGTATATTTAGCCCCCACTTTAGCGGGATTATGAGGAGAACTAATGCTCATAGTAAAGTAGATGGAATACATAGGATGGTATTATAAAGGTCAAGTAGATAAAGAAACATAAAGCCCCCATAAGACTTGAGTCCTAATAAAATTCAAAACTAAAATAAAAGAGGCATCGCTAGAAAGAGAGAGAAAGAGAGAGAGAGGGTGTGATTAAAATCCCAATTAGAGTTTATCCTATTGTGAACCACACAAAAGAAAGAGCTACAAAATATCGAATAGAAAGGTCTAGAAAGCTGTGTTATGCTACTTCAATCCATCAACAAGGATCAATCCCTAAGGAAAGTGTATCCAATAAGGGATTTGACAAGGGTATGTGCACGAATTTGTGGACCAAAAAGGGGGGTATAAGTGAACACATTTTTTCTGAAATCGGGTAAACATGAACTTGGAACAGGTGTTTGAGGGCCATACACTCAAAATAAGATGTGTAAAACATAAAAAATGTATTACTCTGAATCTAGTTTCTAAAATACTATTGTTTTTAAAAAACCGCTAAGATTAAGAGGGTCAAACCTTGCGCGCACAAAAATATGTTCCTAATTTTTTTGGAAAAACATAACATAGTTATTTCCATTCACGGTACAAAAGACATAGTTATATTCTGTATTTTTTAGATCCCTTTGTTGGATGATAGGTAAGAGCGAGATCTAGAAGTTGTGTATATTTTTGTAATTTTTCGATGAGTATTTTTTTTTGTGACTTTTTTCTGTTACTTCATCCAGAAAAATTTGGTACCTGTTCGTGCATTGGGCATAACTTGAATCAAAATAATTGAAAATGAAATTTTTTTTTAAAAGAGTGTATAGAATCAAGTGTAGAACAATAACATGTAATTTATTTGTAATTTTACTAAGTATATCAAAATTTATTAAAAAAATGGTAGACATATGTCTATGAGGACAATCAAGACAGTGGTAAAGAAAATTAAAGTTTACTATGCTAGTGTTGTCTGAAAAATAGAAAAATTTATATGGTTAGAAAGATAAGAAGATGCATGAGATTATGGTGAAAATTATAGAGCTACCCTTTTGACAAATTGCAAACCTGATGAAGATAAAGTTGAGAATTCATCTTACAAGATGAAAAAATGTCTAAAAGAACAAAAATGGAGGGAAAATAAGCCTTTGGGTCATTTTCCAAAGCTCTTCCCAAGCCATAACCCGATCGGGCTCTGAAAAGCAAAAAGTACTTCAAAACCTGATTGGGTTTTGAAGAAGTAAAAATTATGCATTGTATTCTCCATAACCCGATCGGGTTTTGAAGAAACTAAAATAGGCTTTACTCTGGAAGCCATAACTTCCACATACGAAGTCTGATTGAATCCATTTAAAAAGCGTAGGAAATATCTTGAGACGATCTAACACGTGATTAACCTACAATCATCTTTAGGCATAAATTTTTTTCTTCTATCCATTTGAATCAAGTAAGGTATAGAATAGGTACTCATTATTGCCCATACATGCAATGTATAGGAAAATCTCTCTCTCTCTCTCTCTCTCTCTCTCTCTCTCTCTCTCTCTCTCTCTCTCTCTCTCTCTCTCTCTCCTTTGTTCTTAGTTTTTCATAACTCGATATGGTTCTGAGTAATTGGGAGCATTGAGCTGTTATGTTCTCATAACCCGATTGAGTTATGAGTAATTAGGAGCATTGAGCCTTTATGTTCTCATAACCCAGTCGGGTTCTGAACCCGACCAGGTTCTATGGAATTAGGAACATTTTTTTCTTCAACGGTCTTAAAATAGTCATTAAAAGTTGTTTTGAGGTCCCACAACTATTTTTCTGTTGTTTTATGCCAGGAACAGATAGGTTTGCACCTTTTTTGCATTTTTTATCTTTGTAATGATTGAATTGTGTTTTTTATTGGTGTTTTTAATGTTATTTTATCATTGCAAGTTCTCATTTCAATAAAATGGTTGATTTGTTCTTATTTTTTGGATTTGATTTTCACATGTTATTCTATGTTCATGATATTATTTGTAGGGTCCATTCAATACGAACAATGGGAAAGAACAAAAGAGGAACAATTAAACAACGAGAGACAGAAAAGGAAAGACAAAGGGAGCACATGAGGAGAATATGGCAAGGTACATCATCAAATGCAAGCAATATAAGTTATGAAAATGAAAATGTTAATGTTAATATGACAAATGCACCATTTCAATTTGATGTCATTAATGAACAAAATGCACATATTGAAAATGAAAATCATAAACATAAACAAATGGAAATGAATACAGTAAATGCACCTAATTCATCTAATGAAAATCTAGAGCATGCAGCTATGTTAACACCTCCTAGAATAATTAGTAGAAAACCAAAGTTTCTAATTGACATTGATGAAAATATTTTGAGGCCAATGCATGATAAAATGTCGGAAAGAAATTGTAGAAGAATTGTTAAAAATATTTGGAATAACTATTTTGAAAAATTAAATCAAAGTGGAAGAAGTCAAGTAGCAAATGATTAAAAATCTGAAATTTAGAGAGACAATGACAATTGTGGGGTTGAGAACATCTAAAAATACTATTGAGAGAACCATTGTGATAAATCTATTTGATGCATACCAAACCATTGGTTCACAATCACGTAGTAAAGATGCTAATGTTACTCGACGTGTCCTCACATCAAATATAATGGGAAAGGAAATGAAAAAATCTTGTATAGTAAACAAAACAAGCAAGTCATTAAGGATGGGTAGATCAAAATTACAGAGAGCCTTACACAGGAGAGACAAAATTGAGGATCCAAACACTAATTCTCATTGGACATTCTTAGGTAGACTCCCACACAAGGAGAAGGTTGTTTTTGATGCATTAAGAACATTAATTGAAAAGTTTTGGCATGACAACACAAGGGTTTCACCCAACTAAAGAGACATTGTTAGGAGGAGAATCAAATCTACAAATCCTATGCCACATCCAAATCACTTTTTTGATATGAAACAAACATAATTTTATGAAAGATTCCTCCAAAGATTTCCTCAAATTAAAATTAGTCAAAGATTTTTTGAAATGACAAAACCCTTTTACGTCAAGATTAATCATGCACACACCACATGTTGTTGCAGGGTACATATTGAATTTTCCATGCATTATGATATATATCATCATGTTTGTTGTACTTTGCACACTAACACTATTTTGCAGGAATGTGGTCTTCAAGCACCTCTTACGTCATCAAGAGATTTTATGTCAAGTGTATTATGAAATCGAGATGATGGTTGCATTTATTATAAGATGGTGTGTTTGAATGGATCTTGTAGTGCATGTGGTGGTATGAGAAAGTTGTGGATATGTCACCGAGTGATCCCACTAAGATGTGTCCCAATTTTAGGCACAAAGAAAAATCATGCGGATGAATTTTTTTTCATTTTTGACCCCTTCGAGTGAATGGGGGTGTTCGCGCGAAGGGAAAAAACCCCTTCGTGTGAACTAGATGAAATGGGGGTTCACTCGAACTAGACCTAATTCGAGCGAACCTTGTCAATGAACAAAAAATAAGCAATTTGCAAAAATTTTCCATTGGGGTTTGCTCGAAGGGGTTTCTCTCTAACCCCCTTCGCTAGAAGGGGTGTTCGAGCGAACCCCCTGAATTTGTCCTTTCTCTCCAAAGCCAACAAATTTCTGCAATTTTTTTCCCTTTGAAGGTCTCAATCAAGGACCAAATAAACCAATCTTATAAAACTCAAATGGTAGATTATTCTACTCAAAAAAAGCTTTACAATGACTATGATTTTAATATATTTTGAGTTCATTGTGCCTTTCTATTTTTAGTTTAATTAAACAGAGGTTGTCTGGCCATTTAGCAACCTCTCTCTTCGACGCTTTGGTAAAAATAGTAAATTAGGAATTTTTTTTTGAAAAATATGTAGGAAAAGAGTATTTGTGTTACCTTTCTATGAAAAAAAGAAAAAATGAATTTTGATATATATAGATCAAGTTAGAGAGATCCAAGTGACCTTATGTCTAAATTATAGTTACTGTCACTTTAGAACTTCATAACATATGAAATATTGACCCAAAATGAATTAAATCAATTGCATCCTTTAGATATTGAAGTTACAAAAATAACCTTGAAATAATTACATTGTTACCAAAATTTTAAAAAAATTTATGCTGATCCGAGTGACAGTAACTCCTTTAAAACATTATATTTTCACACAAACCACTTTTCCAAGGAGAAGGAAAAATTAATTCAAATGATTTTTTTTTTAAAAAATATATTTAGAAATTCTGAAATACTCTAGTTTACATCATCTTCAAATTCCTAACATTTTTGCGACAACAGGTCTTCGAAAGTGAAGTTTTTTCTCAGCATCAAAGTTTGCCAAAAAGTGGGACACACTATTGTGGGACCACCCCACCACCTACAGAGAACAAATGAGATTCAAAATACAATATTTTATTTTGGAAAATACAAGCCAGTAACTTATGGGCTAAAAGATGGAAAAGAACTTAAGAGGTGTGAATAAGTGAAAAATGATATATGTGTAGCTGATTTTATGAATATTTTTCAAGAGAAACTAGTTTATGAGTACATACGTCATTCACATAGAGCTAGGTGGTTGGATGAGAAATTCAAGATATGTAAGGACACTTTTCCCCTTGGTACTATTGTCTCCATTGTTGATTTTGCTAAGAATTATACACTTAAACCTCAGAATGAAGTGCAAGCATTGTATTAGCATTCTATACAAGTGATGATATTTGTACATATTGTATTCTTGCATGCACATGATAGCAAAGACATAGATAGAAAGGTTTTAAGAGAGTACACTTCTACATCAGTGACGATCGCACACATTCATCAGAGTTTGTGCAAAGTTGCTTTAAAGTTTTCTATAAGAATCTAAGGGAAAGAGGTATTGAGTACAACCAACACATAATATGGTCAAACAATTGCACCTCACAATTTAAGAATGCAAGGATGTTCTATTGGTTGAGTAGGATGCATGTGACAAGTGGCATTCAATTTTTTTGGAATTTCATAGAAGCGGGGCATCGAAAAGGCGAGCATGATGGTGTGGGTGCATGTGTTAAAAGATCTCTTGCCAAAGAGGAATTGAAGTATGAAGGTGGTGCAGAGTTAATAAATGCACAAGGGTGATACCACAATAGTGGGTTAAACTTTTTTGCCTAAACGGACATTGAAGTCTACATTATGAGAATAACCTTCACATTCGGATGCATATTGTCATTAAAGTATTTAAAATCGGAAGATGAATTAAAATAGAGTCTTTTAGGATTTTCTGTCTAGATTCTAAATATATATTTTTAATTTTCTTTTGAATTGATTTTAATGGTTTTTTTTTTCTCCCACTAAAACTGCTATGTTGCTGAAAACATCTTTTTCAAAAAGGTACAATGACTTCGTACAACATAACTTTTTTTCTAAAATAGATATCAATGTGCTTCTTTTGAATTTGGTTTTGTAACATCCATACGGAGGGCATGCAATTGGTTTGATGACATTATCATGATTATTGCATATTTTATGAATGTTTGAAGTAGAGTCAACCGTAATTTTGACATACCTTGACTGTGTAGCTGATAACTTGTTGTGTATTTACCGAAATTCAAAATTTTTTTTTTGATAGAAAGAAGACTCAAAACAAGAGGGCACTATTATTTTTCAATTTTTTTTTCTATTTTCTACTATTTTCCATTGAACGTCAAACTTGGAAGTTTATATTTGATAAAAAACCTACATCTGATGCATGTCAAAATACATAGACCTAATTAATTCAAAATTTCTCAAATCTATATTCATTAGAAAGCTCATTCAAAAATTACTTGTGCAATGCAAAAGAAGGTGTCCCTATTCTTCCATTTGAGCACTGAAGCCATGAAAACTACATATTGTTGTGAGCCTTTATAGATGGCATCATTTTTGGGGGTTTCGATAGAAAGTAGTTTCGATCGAAAATAATTAGTTTCGATCAAAATTAGTTTCATGATTTGGATTTTCCCCAGCATTTAGTGAAGCACTTTTGATAGAAAGTGTTCAGTTTCTATCGAAAGTTAAAGATGACTTTCGATAGAAACCTATGTCGGCCTCTTTGGTGTTGTTTCAGGTTCAGAATGATTACATATAAATAAATATATGTGTTAGTCCACAAAGAGGGGGGGTGAATCAGTGGACTTTAATCTCTTTCTAATCTCAATCTCTAAATTTGATTCAACTCGGTAAACTATATTTACTGCACTCTAGACAACATGCAACCTTGAACCACTTTAGCAACAACATAAACACATATCATCCACATAAGATAATGACACATTAACACTAGATTTAATGAGGAAACCCAAATTGGGAATAACCTCCATGGGAATTGTCACCTACAAATAAAAATACTCTTCTGAAGTATGCTTAGTTAGGAGCCAATCCTATTAAAGATTACAAAACACATTGTCAAATGTGACCCGGTCAAGGGATTTCCCTTAGATCTATTAGGATCTTCACTCTGTTAAAAGTGGCGTAATGAAAGGACTTAAAACACTCTATTAGAATGTCACCTATCTCTAGGGTTTACAATGGGAATGTTATATCCACTCGGTTAAGATATTTCTCAGATACAAATATGAAACATACAATAAAAACTTGATCTATTAATGTAGCAACTATCTTCTACCTTTTGCTTGATCAGATCCTTTTTCTTCTCACTCAATCTACTGGATTCAGTAATTCATCACTTCTTCAATAAATCTTCCATCAATCATTCATAATCTCTATTCAGAGTTCATAGTTCAGTCTTCTTCTTTTCCCTGTATCACTCGGTGACTTCTCTTCTATCAACCTTTTTCTTTTTTTTCTTCTCATTAATCAACCAGCAGCCACTTCATATGCATGTAGCTTCATTTATATAGACAATATTATACCTCTTAATCTCCTTTATTAGGTTTCTTGCAATTCAATCTCAGCCGCTCGATCATCCTTATGATTTCTTGTCGTACGCTAAACCACCTGACTTTGGTAAAGTGCCTAAATTTTATCTTGGAACTTGTTCCCTTCTTGGAACTCACAATATTTTTTTTGCCACTTAATGTTTGCCTTCAATCTTCAAATTGATTTTTCTGGTTCATAGATCCTGTAACAAACTTCTTCCTTTCCATTGGAATCTTCCATCTCATCATGATCTGTCTTAGATTTGATCTTATCATTAATTTCCAATGACTGTTCCTTTCTCAGTAACTAACTGTTGTCCAAATTTTCCATCCCCTATGCAATTTGGCCATCCTCTGTGTTTTCCTGCCCAAAATGGCTAGGCCCTTTTTAAATCTTGCTTTTATGTCATATCCTTGAGTTGCGTGACTGCGCGACGAGCTACCAATCGCGACCTATTCTTTTATATGTTCAGTTCACCCCCGACTGAGCGACGAGCTGAAGAAATGAGTTATCATGCAATCGCGAGCTATATAGGTCAAGTCGTTCTAAGCTTTATGACTGAGCGGGTTCAGTGTTTCAATGTTGTCGCGCAATCGCGAGCTATATAGGTCAAGTCATTCTAAGCTTTGCGACTGAGCGGGTTCAGTGTTTCAATGTTGTCGCGCAATCACGAGCTATATAGGTCAAGTCGTTCTAAGCTTTGTGATTGAGCGGGTTCAGTGTTTCAATGTTGTCGCAAAGTCGCGAGTTGTTTTTAAGTTGTCATGTTGAGGCCATGGGTGCGCGATGAGCTGGAGGATCCATGTGGTCGCTCACTCGCCGAGCAATGCACATAAAAAGAAAACAGTCTGCGGGTCTGCGACAAGCTGAGGGAGGAATGTTGTCGCGCAGTCGCCAATGTTTTAAGATAAACAAAATGTTGCTCGTGAGTGCGCGATAAAGCAGAAAGTGGGCTCGTTGCCTACTCGCTGAGTAATGAAGACAAAGGGAAGTCTTCTTGTGACTGTGCGATTAATGAAAAGAATGGGGCCCACCCTCAGTCGCTTGATCACGTGAAGAGTTCAACAGTTGATAAAATGTCTCCCGAGTTCGCGGTTGCCTTTGGTCACCTTGTCGCCAGAACAGAGAGGTGACTCAGCATCCCAGTGTGCAGAAAAGTAACCAGTGGCCATGTGACAGGTGGCATATGGCAGGTGGATGTGGGTCCTCAGTCGGGTGATCGCCAGACAGGGGAAACGGATCTCACGACTAGGTGACTTAGTATTCTTTCTCTTCTGTCGCAGGATCGCAGGAAGATTTAAGGGCAACCTCAGTTTTAAAGCGATTAAATGCCAGCCGTCTGATGCAGAACATAGATGATCCAACAGTGGTCGCTAAGTTTGGTGATCAAAGTGCCCTATGTGAAAAGTACTCCTGACTTGGCAATTAGGGCAGTCAGGATGTCGCTAGAAAGGTTAACGGCACATGCTGGCTCAGACGAAGGGTTTCCTGACTTGGCGACTAGGCTTTGTCGCGTGGTCTTAAGACGGAAGGATAGCATCTGGAGATCAGGCGACAAGTCGTGACGGTTAAAGGTGACAGTTAGGCACCGGGTCGCTAGAAGAATGGTTAGTTAAGGAAATCTCCTTGCGACTTTGATATTTCATAGTCGCCTTGTCGCTGGATCTGGGCTCGAGTTAAGCAGAGGTTAAAAAGTGCTTTGTCACCAAGTCTAGAGATTTAACTATGGTTAAGGTCTGATGCTCGCAACAAAGAGACCAACGGTCAGTCGCGTTGTCGCTGGACTTTGAATTTGAATGTTTGGCAGCAGATTTGGCACTGTGAACGCTCGGCAACCATGGTTTCTCCGTGCTCGCATTCCAGAATTGATCAGAGAAGGGTCTAATTGCAGAAGGGCCATGCACAGAGAGTCTTTTGATCCCTGGAATAGATTTGTTCGACGTCGATGGAGAAACAGAAGATTTAGAGACGTGGAGGGAGATACAGAGTCCAATCACAAAGTTATTACCCTCCAGGTGCAGTTGGCGAAAGGACATGGTCATGATCGATGGCTCATTGATGAGAATTTGAGCGGCCGCTGTCAAGGGTCATTTCTCGTCTTGGGGGACTGTGATCAGCTAGTGAGCATTCATGACAAAGACTTAGTTGCAGAGTATAGCTGATGGACTCAGGTTGTGTGTCTACGGGTATGATCCAGTACAGGGATGGGCGCAAGTTAGGAAATCTGATCTGATCGATTCAAGTTGGTGCACATTTATGGCCAGATTAAATTTTGTCCTAGGGTCAATTAGTACATTGTAAATCTGTAACCCTAGTTAGGTTTTCTGAGACTCCTGCCTGCGTGCATGGGAGTATTTAAAGTTTTTTGAGAGCCTTAGTGCTCAGATTTTTGGCAT
>MU224411.1:748724-765984 GCA_018584345.1 Thuja plicata | reverse complement strand
ATGCATATGTATACACACATATATATGCATACATATATATACATATATGCATATATACATGTATATATACACATATACATGTATATATACACATTATACACATATATATGCACATATATGCATATATACATATATATGCATATATATACACATATATGCATATATATATACACATATATGCATATATATACACATATATGCACATATACATGCATATATACACATATACACATATACATGCATATATACACAAATTTACAAACAATATATATAAAAAAACATTATAATGCATATATACAAATAATATATATTATAAAACAATAAAATATGCAAATTATAAACATGAAAAACCTGATAAAGACGTTCGATAAAACGGAAGCCCACTCTTCTCTTCTATCGCTTTCGACCCAACCGAAACAATGAAAACGACTATTTCGGTGGGTTTTTTATTCTGCCAAAAAAAACCTACTTACTTTCAATTGAAAGTAAGCAAGTACTTTCAATCGAAAGTACTTACTTTTGATCGAAAGTAAGTAGGTACTTTCGATCGGAAGTAACTTCTGATCGAAAGTAGCCATTTTAGGTACTTTCGATCGGAAGTAACTCACTTCTGATCAAAAGTGTTTTGTCGGTCTAATCAAAAGTATGATGAATTTTTTAGTGGGCCACGCTTTTTAGGGTGAATTCCTTCCTCCTAAAAAGTTTAACCCACTATTGTGGTATTACCCACAAATAATTATGTGATGGTGCAACTCTACGATGGGAACAGGTAATGAATGTAAGTCTATGGTTAATAGGTTTTTTTGGTTGATAAATGAGTCTAACATTGAAAACTATCTAGATTGTTGTACACTTATAAGATCAAGTGGCATGCACTCATTTAGAAGTTCAAATGCAGCATCATTGGGTATTTATACTAGATTAATGACATGTTTTTGCTTGTCTTGTATGAATTTTGCGTGGGAGGAATGTGAATCGAAAGAGTGGGTTGATGAATGGTCTTATACACCTTTGCAACCGCTTGATACATATCAACTTCCTAGAGCACTACAATTGAGACAGTTTGAAGCATCAACAAATTTTGATCACATATCTGACCTAGTTGAACCAGGTAATTTCTCAATTTATTCTTCATTTTGAGATGAACTCTATTGAACCTAATTGAACTCATTTTATTAGGTGGCTAAGTGTTTAGGGTGTTAACTTATCCCTCTATAAATTGCAGGTCATGTATATGTAGTTGTTGCAGATGAGAACAATGAGGAAGGGACTGATTAATTTTTGTGTCATTGTATTGAGGGAAAAAAGAAATTGACAACTACAGTCATTGATGGAGAGGGTATTGAGAACCCAATAGGATCCGTTGTTTTGATAGGGACATGGATTAGAAGGTACTCTATCAAAATATATTGTGTTCTTGTTTGACGACTTTGAGACCTCTTACCATCATTCTATTACACTTTATATGTTGAATTTTGTATTCATTTATGCTTCTATGAAATGCAGGTATCCTATCCCAAAATCCAAGAAGTGGTTGTTTGAGGACTATGAGACACATAGACATATTTTTCATTACTTGAACCTTCTTGTTGCAACAAATATTGAATTGATAAAGTATACTGGTAGACCTCGTAAGAACAATTTATGGAAACTTCATGAATATGAACATGAGGAAATACATGACACAATAAGGGTTAGAGACAATCCAAAAGATTCACTCAATTAGTTTTTGGCCATCATGAAGAATCATTCTATAGATGGTAGAATTATTTTGATAATTTTGTATATAAATTTTGCGAACAATCTAACTTCTGTTTTTTGTAAATATAAATGACTATGAAGTGGTCTACATGCATATTTGGAGACCACATTTTCTATATTGAAAGAAGATCAAATTGTATATAAAAGTGGCCATGGGTTGATTTGTATATACCAAGGGTCCACATTTTGTATAGTTTACTGTGTACCATTTAAATAAGAGGATATGAGTGAATTATGATTGATTCCAATTATAACAATGACTCATGCAGTCGATATCTCTTGGTTCTCTAAATTATAATAATGGTTCATGTGTAGTATTTATGTATGTATGTTCATTTTCATATTATATCTTTTTCCACTCTCTCTCTCTCTCTCTCTCTCTCTCTCTCTCTTCCAAAGAAACTACCTTGAAAATAATATATCAAACCAAAGTAATAGGCCTAATCTACAATCAAAATTATGGTGTTATATGTTACGCTTTGTGGATGTTTGATTTTTTTTACTTCTATTGCTACCCAATTTGGCTTAGTGCACCTTTGGAACACTTCGGTCTGACTTGCGCAGAACTCTCTTGATGGTTCAAAAGTAGAAAAAGGTCTCCCCTAGCGTTTACCTAGCCAACAAGAGTTGATGGAGCTGACGGTTTGGTCCCATGATGAACGGTTTTAAAGATGCACCATTGAGAAACTTTCAACTAAGCAACCATGCAACTTTTTTCACCAACCGAGATCAGGTCAAAAAATGGAATCTAAGTGAAATATCCCAGAACATAGCCACATGCTTTTAGGCCTTCCCAAGATGTTCCTTGTGCACTTCACATATCTCTCATATCTCTCACGAGGTCCAAGATATGGCTCTCCAAATATCACTGCCCAATTTGGCTTAATGCACCTTAAGAACACTTCGATTCGACTTGTGCCAGAACATTCTCGATGATTAACAAGAGAAAAATGGTCTCCCTAAAATTTACCTACCCAACTAGAGCTGATGGAGCTGATAGTTTGGTCACACGAAGAACGGTTTGAAAGATGCACCATCGAGCAACTTTCAACTGACCAACAATGCAATATTTTGCACCAACTGAGATCGGTTCGTCAAATGGAATCCTAGTGTAATATGTCACAACTGAGCCACGTGATTTTAGGCCTTCCCAATATGGTCCTTTTTCACTTCATAGATCTTTGATATCTCTCATAGGGTCTGAGATATGGCTCTCCAAACATTGCTGACCAATTTGGCTTAGTGCACCTTGGGAACACTTTGGTCTGACTTGTGCTGGAACATTATTGATGGTTCTCAAGTGAAAAATGATCTCCCCTAGTGTTTACCCAGCCAACTAAAGTTGATGGAGCTGATGGTTTGGTCCCATGACAAATGGTTTGAGAGATGCATATACGCAAGTCATGTGAAACAAGAATACACTTAAGGAATAAACATCCAACCAAAAAATTCAAGGATCAAATATGAAGTTTCATATATAACAAAATGAACAATAATAGTGTACATATCAATACATGGTGTACATGCCAAATCCATAATAGAGTTACAAAAATGACATCAACTATGTCTAGGTTGATATATACGGCTGTAATTTGTTGACAGTTGAATTATTGATTACCTCATCTCTTTCTCCTATGCTTGGGTTGAATGATAAAGGAAATGTGCTCCTTCATGGGTGAGAGGGACTCGTAGAAAAATGGCAAGGTAGAGGAAGGATGAGAAGTGGTGAAGGGTCCTATAATAGGAAAAATAAATAATATAAAATACATGTTATAAACAAGAAATACTAAAAAATTAAAAATGCATGGACTAAAAAGAAAATGCATACCACAACATGAGTTGGAGCTCCTATGTTGGAGGGAGCCAAAACCATTGATGAATCAGTTTGGACCATTTCCTGTATGGTAAAATGGAAAATATGTTATAAGACTAAGAAATACTAGATAATGTAAAAATGTATACATTAGATAATACAAATTTGCATATTGAAGCCTCAGTTGGATCTCTTATGCTTGGGCTCAGTGATAAATGAAATGGGCTCCGTCGTGGGTGAGAGGGACTCCTAGAAAAATGGCAAGGTAGAGGAAGGAAGGGCAGTGGTGAAGGGTCCTATAATAGATAAAATAATACAAAATACATGTCATAAATAAGAAATACTAAAAAATAAAAAATGCATGGACTAAGAAGAAAATGCATACCGCAGCTACATCTCATATGCTAGGCAAGGGATCCCTAGGAAGTGGAGAATGGTTCACCTCATCTGAGGTAGCTATGACTGATTCTTGTATGAAAAGCCATAGAAAATGACATACTAATAGAGGAACATGATTTCTAAAATATTTTGAACAAACAAGAATGCAATTGAAAGTAAATATGAAAACATGTTACCTCATCCCTCTCCTGAACATCAACCGTGTCTGGGGTGTTCATTAGTTCACTGAAACCCAATTGATTCTACATGTATACAATAAACAAGTCAAGTGCATTCATCAATATATACTACATTGAAATGTTCACAATACATTTTGACAAATATACTTAATTACCTTTTTTTGTTTCAATATCCCTGATGATTTATTCCTCTTTTCTAATGACCTCGAGCTTGGTGGGGTAAGCTAACAAAAAAAAATAACATAAGAGAAATAATATCATACCGCATGGGTTCAATTAGAACTATAAACAAGAGGTCTGCAAAATATTATACCACATAGGTCTGTAAGCCAAAGTCAATGGAAGAAAGGGTGACATCCTCAATCTCAGAAATCTGAGCCCCTAACAAGCCCTATAAAACATCAAATAAATTTATAAGCAATAGTTTACAATGAAGATTATGATTCACTTGAATTCCATGAATGATTATGCTCCACAACTCTATTATCACAAGTTTATAAACAAATTTTATGAACCATTATTACAATATAATTTTTTTTTCTTCTTTCACACACAAGGCTATTATTTAACAAATTTGTAGTCATAGTTAGAGAAGGATGGTCCAGATTGCATTCATGGGGGTCAAAGGTTAGGACCACTTTTGCATTAGGTAATAAGACTATTGTAGCCTAGAAGTGAGTATGTTTTAGTGTGTTTACCCTTAGCATGGAGGTATTTAGAGTGCTTTTAGGTTGAGAGTATGGTGTAGGAGCACCTCCTAGCACATGGAGTGTCATGAAGATTGTAGACCCTTGATGTTCTCAGTGCACTCTTGGCCCAAAGAGACCCAATAAATCTTGTAGTTCAAGGCTTTAGAATTATTCTATCATTGAGATCCAATTGTGAGACCTAGTTCCATGTTTGGGCACTTATAAGACACTTGGTACACTATGGTCATGGGATATGTACTATACTCATGGGCTTCAAATCTGCATAAAACCAACTTGGCCAGATTCCCCTATGTCTTAGCCTTTGAATGCAACCAGTTTGGTGAAGAGATCTTACCTATAACTCTAGTTATCATGATTTTTGTCTTTGCAACTCTGGTTTTTGTTCATTTCTAAGAGTTTCACATTGTTTTTCAAGTTTGAATTGTTTCAACCATGGGAATTGGATAATATCTTGGGGAAATCTTCTTTGTAATATTCTTTCAAAGATTCAGCAAGTTGTTTTTGTGTTGATGCAGGGAGATGGCCATATGATCGAGCCCTAGGTGTATATCTCAATATATGCACCAAATCGAAATATACATGGTAGTGTATAACTTCTAGAGAACGGAGCACCAAGGGCCCTAATTGTGGATTTGATGTTTTTTGTGAATACCTAAGTGTTCCAATTGGTTTCAGAAGGAAACACTTCCATTTGCTAGCACTTCCTTCTTGAGTGGAGGCCTAATTAGCTCTCTGGTCCAGTATGAGATTCTTTGACTTAGCCTCTATTTTGAACCCTCAAACCTTAGTGCTCTTGGTTTAGATGTATCTTAGTAAAGGGTATTTGAATCTATTATTCAATCCCCATGTATTTTGGGGCTTTCCAAAGTTATCTTGACTATACTTCCTGAACAGGGCTACTAGCATTTGACTAGAGAGTTTAGCAAATACCTTCAGAGGTCTCAATCAGTTTGATTGTGTGGATGAACCAAGTCCATTTTCATTCCTCCATGATATCTAAGGTCCCCATTGATAATTGTATGGGATTTTAATCCTTGTAACCATTTTTGCGCTAAGACTAGTGCCTTGGGTCTTAGTAAGTCTCTTCATGATGAACCCATCTCTATTGACTACAAATCATAATTCTCATGGGGGTATTGAGGTTGTGTTTTGAATCAGTTTTTAAAGGTGTGAGAGTCATGGTTTTCCATTCTTTATAGAGAGTTAAGGGATTCAGTGATTGAATCATCATACTCTTGACACTTGCATCAGAGTAGGTGGTATGGGCAGTGATGAAAATATTTGGGGTGCTTATGAACCTAGGGTGTAGATGGGTTATTTTCTATGGTGAAGATATAGAGTTTATATGGGGACTATCCTAGTATGAGAGTGAAATTCTAGAGAGTAAAGTATACTAAACTAGCAAGTGAATGTGCTTTGAGTGATAGGATAAGGACCTTGTGATAAGTTGAGGGGTTCTTGGGGTGTCTTAGAAGTTATATGTTGGGAGTCTTCAGATGGTCATGAAGGTGTATTGAAGGATTAAGGATATTCACAATTAGTGAACAATCAGAGATTGTATTCATGATTTTGAACAAGAAATAAAAGTAAATTAATGATGGTTGGATGTTCCGAATGATGTTCAAGGTTGATTCAGAAGTCAATAAGTGATTGGTTTGGGTATGAGTCTATGTATGAGTTCAAAATTGGTTGAATTGAGTCCAAGGAAGGAGAGCTAGAGTTCAAATCAATTTGAGTCATGATGGCTGGACAAGGAAGTGAATTCCTTGAGTTGAATTACATTAGAAAAGATTGTTTAACCATAAAGCAATAGAAAAAAAACATACACTAAGTTACCACCATACAAATTATTAAGATATGATATTTTGAAAACAACATACTATTCTATTTTATGAATATTTATAAAACATTACCTTAGGTGCTTGAGCTACCCATCTACGTCTACTAGAACAAGCACTCCTTGGTGTGCTTGTACCATTAGCTTCACCCTACAATGCATATTATTCATGTATCAATTTAGATTCTTCTATACATAAAAAATTTATTTACTTTTAACAGATTTAGGTTATTAATTAAAATAACATGTCAAAACACAAATTTAAACAAATCTGTATCGGCTCTGTACTCTACACCATTGACAATAGATCCACATCCTCAATAGTGGATGCCTGAAATATTCTCCCACAATGTACACATGAATGGGATGTTGAACCATCTACACTCGCCTAACTATCTACCCCATCGCATATACCATTAAAACTGATGTAGATATGTTCAATGGGCTGGGTTGACCTTGCAAGTGTATGTGATGATAATGGAGCTCACACAGGATGAGATGATCCTAATGTTGTATCTGATGATGATGGAGCTAAAATGGGATGGGATGATCCTAATGGTGCATTTGATGAAGATGGAGGTGGCACAGACACTGATCAATCCTCTCCAGCTAATTGAGTGCCATGCTGGATAATGACATCAGTCAATGATGCAGCTGCATGAAGAGTCTGTATATCCATAGACTCCTTTAGCACTACTAGAATCATAACATGAATGAGGGGTTTTCTTGTAGTATGCCTCCTCTCTTGTGGTCAGTTAATCCTATGTTCCCTAGGTCTATCCTACGTAAATCCTCTCCCTCCACACTGGAACTCATGAAAGCCAAAGTAATTTGACTTGTCGCCAAGGATAAACTCATAGTATAGCTTTCTCAAAAAATATAAAGGCACCTCATTATTATTACAAGATGGTTGGTCAAATACCATGTACCACCTTTCCCAAAAAGTTGATTTCATCCCCCTATGAGCACACCAATGTATAGGAAATGATTTTGTATTAACTTCTAGGGAATTGCGAGTATTAGGACTAGTTAAAAAGGGCACATATGTCACATTTTTCTATGCCTTTTCTTTTCACATCCTGATATGATAAACCATCAACATAATATGCATGACACCTGTCCCTCCATAAAACCTATTTTGTCACCTCTTGAGACACCTCATTTTCACTATTGGACATTTTTTCTAATGTAGTGGCGAGGGTAGAGTGATGCTGAAGACCGGAAGCCTTTAACCTATTGACTAATATATTAATTTGTGCACTCTTTTTGTTAAGGTGGTGCACGAGGTCTTCTTGTGTTGCATTTACATGATCTAATGGCACATGTGGAGGGTCTATGGATGGCGGTGGTTGTGAACAAAGAGAATTTTGAGGAGGGTTTATGGGTGGCAATGGTGGTGGATGAGGAGAATTTTGAGGAGGGTTTACATGGGGTGTTCTTTCATTTCTTTTTCCTCTTCTTGGGTTTTTTGATGAATTTGAATGAAATTAATAAAAGAAAATAAAAAATAAATATCATAACCTAGTTTGATAAAAAATGCAAAAAAAAATAACAAAACAACAAAAAAAATAATGCATACCTTTCTTACGGGCCACCATTGCTTGAAAATGTGCAAGTTGTTGAAGATATCTTATTTTCTTCAAAGCTTGATCAGGTTATTAGGTGTTTTTTTCCCTCCACACTGTTGCTCTATGGTTTAGGTGTTAGAAATGGCCTAAGCCATGGACTTTGAAAAATATATTATGTTTCTAATAACCCGAATAGGTTATTAGAAACATCTTAGAACCCAATCTCGTTATTAGAGAATATAATATATCTAATAACCCGATTAGGTTATTAGAAACATCTTTGAACCTGATCTGTTTCTGAGAAAGGTAAATTTTTTTAATAATATTGTCTAGGCTTGGTTACCAAGCCTAGTACAATTTTGAAATTTCAATAACCCGATTGGGTTATATGAAATTTGAATTTTTTTGGTCCACAACTTGGTGCACATACCAATATGATATGTGTGCTCAGCTAAACTTAGAAATATTGACCCTTGAGCATTTAAAAGAGGAATGGGAAAAGCTAATGGAAAATCTCAAGCAAGCCCATCCTAACATTTTTGACAAATTGTAAGTTTTATTTCTTTTGTCATTATTTTCAAAAAAAGGGGTAATATATATATATATATAGTAAAAGGGAAAACTATAATAAGGGAGAGTCATATACATATACCGAGCATGTACAAAGGGGGTCACTATCTATAGTGTGTTCACATCTACATATACAAGTTATACATATCTAAGTTTTTGATACTAATGCCAAAGGGGGAGAATGTTACTCCAAATATGATTTGAAGGTTGTCATTAGTATTTATGCACATAAATGGACAGTCGGTAACAAAGTCAGAAACACACAAATTCGGTATAATTACCGAAGTACAAAGTTAACTGAGTGAAATGTTCATGTACAAAGTTAACCGAGGGCAATGATCATCGACCAGACAAACTTTACCGAGCACCAATATAAACCGAGCACACAATCTACACTAAGAGACATAGACAACACCGAGCACTAAGAGATAGTATTTACTGAGTGGACCAGAGGCAACATAAAAGTTTGTTATAGAACATCAATCTATGTAACAAATTTTTATCGACCTCGATAATGGGTTACAATGATCAAGGAGAGCATTAATTACAGATTCAAAACATTAATTTTTTAAATCTCCTATGTTTAGATGATCAAGGTAAATTATGTACACTGTTGATCTTAGGTTAGGGATGTTATTGTAAATCCCTAATTAGGTCAATCAGTTTGATATATAATGTAAAGATGTCATTTGTAATGTATTTTGATCAAGTAATGATCAAGTAGCTGCCATACTTCAGACATCAGAGATCAGACAAGGGTTTTAGGACAAAAAACTACATTGTAGTAATCAGTTTTTAGAACAAAGGCAAGGCTACCGAGCATAATAGAGAAAAATGAATTATCAGTCACAGTAGGTGATATATTTTATATGCACTTAAATGATCTGTATCAACAATATTGATATTGTATTTTTTTAGATCACAATTATGTTACTCTCTAACAAATTATAATAGACCCCAAAATCTCCTAATAGAGCAGACTTAACTATCTTTATGTAAATCTCTTAACCAAGCGCACACATACTTTGTGTTGATAAATCCTCACATGAGGTAGATCTAATAGATCTCATTGTTACTCCTAACAGGATAAGATCATTAGAAGTGATCAATCTTTGTAAGCTTTAACAGACTACTTTATTTACTATAGTAGTGAAGTTTGGTGGGTCTCATCTCCACCGTAGTTTTTACCTTCTAGCAGGGGTTTTCTGTGATTCCAAAATAATAGTGTCATGAGTACTTAAATTTCATGTATGTGTATTATTTACTTAACATGCATTTACATTTTAGCATTGACATTACATGTTTGGTATATGCAACCTACTCATTTGGTTATTACAAAACAATGGTTACAAAGATTATTTTAAAAATTTTTAAGCGTACTGATTCACCTCTCCCCTCTCAGTACACACCTCTCCATTATCCCAATAGTCCTTATTGAAAATTTCTTTGTGCATCAATTCAGTTACTGATACTAAGAGAGAGGTGTTCTCCATGGTTTGCACAACATCCATCCCATCATGTGCCTTCATAATATCTAGTAATTTGGGTTTTTGTGGGCCCTTGAAACTAACCCAAATATCTAGAGCATCAACCTTAGGATTATACCCAGATCCACTTATTTTCTCATCAGTGTCAAATTCAACCACAAATGTGGGTTCATCTTGTTTTCTCACCTCATCATGTAGGAAAAAATGTTTAAGGGATAAACATGGAACAATTAACATGTTTCTCTTCTGAACCATTTCTCAGGCCTCATCCGGAGTAGAATTTATTACATCAAGATTAATCTCTTTAAGAGTTTGGTTAACAATCTCCTCATGTCTAGATTCATCATCTCCCATCAAGTTGAGTTGTTTCTTTTCTTTGAAGTCCTTCATCTTCATTTGAATCTAGAAATCCTTAAATTCTTGACTCTCAATAAATTTTTCATCTTCAATGAACTTGTTTGATATGGCCTCTCTTTCATCCTTGAAATTGATAGGTTTCTCCTCCTCTTGAAGCTTGACCTTATAACCATGCACTTCCTCTTGATATACTAAATGATAATTAGGTTTATCCTCCTCCTCATCATTTCCAAGTGTCTTAAGTACACTAGAAGCTTCTTCAGTATCTCCTCCTCCTTTCAAATCATCATAAAGTACACTAGGTACCACTTCATCTTCCTTCTGCTTCTTGGCTGTAGGGGCTCTGTGTGCATTTTTTATTTTTGATGAATAAAAAATCACTAATTTATGATAATTTTTTTGGGGAGAAGACTTTACCTCTGAAGGTGCATCGCTAGTGTATTTTTCATGCAATTTCCCAAAATCTTTTAGGAACAATTCCATCCTTACTACTTCATGAGTTTGATCACTATGGAAGCGAGGCTTCCCCTTTTTCTTTATGTCTTCTTCTAATTTCCTTAATATATTCCATTTCTTCCATTTCTTCCACTTCCATAGAACTTCTTCAAGATTCATTCAATTCAAGGCAATGTCCTCACTTATATCAATCTAATGCTTAATGTCTTTTATAAAAGAATTAATATAACATTTAGGAACATAGACCCTCTCATTTCCATCTTCTAAATGATACCCCTCCCTTAAATATCTTTGGACCTATTCAATAGAAAAAGAACCAATGGTCAATCCTATAGAACCTATTTAATGTTTATATCCATGATAATTTAGAACCCCAACATGAATCTGGAGTTTAATATTGGTAGTGAAATTGAAAGGATTCTATATATTCAATTGGTCTACTAGAAAAAGAGCAGGTCTTTCAAAAATTACTCTATGTTATGTCATCTAATATTGTTCAAAAATAATAACACCTTTACACATAGTATGAAGCTAACCACTATTTATGATCAAGGAAGTAGGCTGCCCATTCAATTATGGTATCGTGTGTGGGATAAGAATAGAAGAGATTGTAATTATGAAGTTTTTCTTGATTCATTTGTTCTTTGGATATTTAGAGCCCTTGGGCTAAAGGTTGTGAGGCTACATATCAAGATAAGAAGGGTCTTAAGACCATTGGAATATGACCCTAAGACGGTCAAACCCATAATTTTTTTGATTGGATTTTGAAAGGGGATCACACTCTTATTAGAGTATATGGATGAAAAAAAGCTCCCCATAAGTGTTAGTTTTTGTCCCATAGACCATGATATGTTTTCTAAAATAAATTTATAAATCCCAGTGTAGAGAATGGTGCAACATCATTTATCATCACGGTCCTATTATCTTTTACCCTCATTCTAAAATAGGTCACTTCTCTCAACCCAAATCTCTTTAACATTCTTTCATAATCAACCCGATATTGTTCCCTATAAATTTTGGTAAGGGCTTTCTTGTTCAAGCCAAAACATTCTGCAATGCATGACTTTAAAATAGCCAAAATTGTCTCTCTAGTTATCCCTATGACTGTTCTAGTTTCTTTTTTATAATGATAGGATACCATTTCAATAAGTTCAACATCAAAAATTACATTAGGAACTATAACCTTAGCTAATTCGAGCTTCCATGGGTTTGAGAGGGGAACCCTTTCATCCTTATTCTTATAGAAATACCAGAGGAGAGACCTACCAATTTGTGGTATAATAACATCTCTAAACTCCCCCCATGCATTTGTAAACATTATTTTAGTCCAAGTATCACTAGACCCAGGTAATGAATATAAAAGGGATTTCTATAGCAGAACCTTAGGTGACTCATCCTTTACTACATCTTCTTTTACTTTCCTTTTAGCCATTTTGAAATGTAATTCAGGGATGAGAGAGAAAATTTGAGCTTACAAATCGATCCTTCCAAGCTTCGCATAAGCTTCATTTCCACCTCAAAAGATCTTTGAAAGCTCAAATATATTTGTGTTGATTAAATCTATGTACCTTCTTTTGTAATTCCCATCTAATTATCATTTAAATCACTTTGCATTCCCACATGTGTCTTCGCTTAGCTCAGTAAAGTGGAGGTCATCTAACCTTATAACTACTTCTTTGCCAAATGATAAGTGTTCTTTTTTGTCTTCATGAAATGATGACATTCTCGCCATCTTGCAAGTGGTCAAATTGTCTTTTACATAATAGCGATGGGTTTTCCATTTTGTAGCTCATTATTTTAAGCCTTTTAAAATAGTGATGAGTTCACTATTTCACAACTCATTAGTTTAAGCCTTGTGAAATAGAGATGGGTTCACCATTTTTCAACTCATTAGATCAAGCCTTGTGAAACAATGATGGATTCACCATTCCCCACCTCATTAGTTTAAGCCTTACAAAATAGCAATGGGTTTTCCCATTAAGTGGACAAGTTGGGTTGAGCTAGCATTAAAGAAGATTAAAAATATTTGTTGGACATGTACCAACGCAGGATGCCTTGAAAGGGAATCCAGGTTCGAGCGGTATTGGTTGTGTGTCTAGGGATGGATGAGGAAACATCTTGAGAATAGAAGCACAAATAATTAAGGATGGGAAGAACAATGTGGCAGAAGCATTAGCTTCTCTATAAGCTGCAAGGCTTGGTAGGAGAGTGAGGATTCAAAAGTTACATCTTGAAGGTGATCCATTAATAATTGTAGGGGAAATACTAGCGGGTTCAATGCCACCATGACATTTGTAGAAATACATTAATATTATGCAGGAATAATTGCAATTTTTTAAAGATTTTACAATAACACATATCAAATGAGAAGCCAGTGAAGTGATAGATACATTGTAAAAATGGGCTTTACGGATGCCAATTAATGAAGTACAAGGGGAAGATTTTGGTAAAGGTCTAGAAAAGAAGGCCTAGTGTCAGTTTTTTCATTAATCACCAATTTGGAAAATGTCGGATGGGATGGAAAGAATGTGTGAGGAGTCTTTAAGAAGGAATGCTAGCGAAGAAGGCCCAGTGTTGATCTTGCCATTAATGATTGATTGGAAAAATGTGCAATGGGATGGAAGGAATTTGTGAGGGATCTTTAAGAAGGAATGCTAGTGAGTAAGGCCCAATGTAGTTTTGATTGGTGTCTTGAACAGAGAAGTGGTGACACTGTGGCAAACTCATGGAGGCCAATTTTACTCTACTCATGACACAACAATAACAAGCTTTTTTTGGTGAGGTAAATAGTAGGTTCCTCATTTGATTTGTGAAATGCAAGTGCAAGAGGGTGGTGAAGGGAGTTTTGGAGGTTTTAGGGGAGGAATTTTTCACTAGAAAACATTGATATCACATACCTATGGATATCATGTGTTTGATTCTTGCTTGGGGCATGGAGTTGGTATAAGATGAAATGATAACTAAATGGGTGATGATAAATTTAGTTGAGGATGATATGTTACAGGGGATGGAATCCATTTTTAAATGGGGGTAATTGGTGTAGGGTTCAAAATTTTGGAGACCAGTGAGGACCCACATGAGGAAAAAAGGAATGACATTGTGGCTTTAGTTTGTTGGCCAAGCCGGATGAACAGAGACGTCAACAAAAGTATAGTGTTGGGCGCGTGGGAAAATTTGAAATGTGCATTAAGGGAAGAAGAAAAAATGTTATTAGGGACCTCTATGCAGAAGCAAATATGCAAGAGCCAAGAAGGGGTCATGGTGACATGGCAAGGTGCAGACGTGGAAGGAGAAATGAGGTCATGGTCGCAGAGCAAGACGCAGATGTGCAAGGTTAATTGTTCATGGTGGAGTTTTTTTTTTTTTTTGTCCAATGGATTTTTGTTTTTTTCTTGAGTGGTATCAATTCCCCTATACCAAGAGTACATAACTGTAAAGGTGGTTTTGTGGAGATGTCTATATAAGTGGATATAGTTTGTAAAGATGATATACTATGTAAAGTGAGTTGTTTTGGTCAAACATGTAATGGTGGTGTCTGTATAAGTGGATATAGTCTGTAAAGATGATATACCGTGTAAAGTTGGATTTTTTGGTCAAACATGTAATGGATGTCTATGAAGGGGGTGATTGTCGATTTGTAAAGAATTTTTTAGAAGTGTAAGCCGAATGGCATCAAATTGTAAGGGTAGTAGGAAGTTGATGAATGACTACAATAGTGGTTTTGTGGTAGGAGGGTTATGTTTTATGGTCTACTGTGGTTTCAAAAACTTATTTTAAAACATGTACTTACTTTATTACTATTAATAAAAAATACAAATTTATCAAAAAAAAAAGAAATAACAATGGGTTCGCTATTTTGTGATCCCTTTTTCAACTTTTGTGAAATAGTGAAATGCACATGTGTTAAGGTGTTATGACATTTTAAGAAAAGTTGCATGGACATAGATATAGATACGGTATCAGATACAGATACAACCATTTTTAAATACCCCCAATATGGATATGAGTGGATACGACTTTAATAAAAAATACACAGATATATTTAATACAATTTTCTAAGTTATTAGAGGATATTTTCATTACTTAAAAATTTGGCATATAAATAATTATAAATTAATTTGACACTTTAAAATATGAAAAAATAATAAAGTTGCATTGGAACACAACCCAAAAAATGGGTTAGTGAAATAGAACAACATTTCAATTGTCTTTCTCATTTCGTGTAGGTTTTGTTTATAACAATATTTTTACAAAAAAATTGGATTAATCAAATTTTTTAGAATATAGAAAGAAATATAAAGTGGTATGGAAATGCTAAAGAAAAAATTGATACATATAATATTTGGCCAAAATAGGGTGGTTTTTAATTCGGGTTGTGTATTAGGAGGGGGTGGAAAGAAAGGACTATAGGGAAATATTTTTTTCAAAATAAGGGGATTCTATAGTGTGCCACGAATGCACGTGCTCTAACCTAGGTTCACTAAGTGAAGCCCCCATGACAATATCAAGCCTCCATTAAGCCTTAATAATCATGGTAGCTTCAAGGAATGTTGGAGGATGATAGAAAGTCACCAACTGATAATTCCATTATAGTTTTTTCTAAGGGGTTTTGTATGATTTCATGTCATTCCTATGTTTCTTCTATTACTAAGCTTTAGATTTGAGTTTCATTATTGATCTATGTCCGTTCACGTGATTTATAAATTATTTAGTTAGCGCGTTCATCATCGTAATACTTGGATAGGAGGACAACCACCAAAGATCCAAACACAATGGAAATCACAATAACAAGAGAGAATGGATATGACAAGAAAAAATTATATTCCTATCAAGAAAAAAATAAAATTGATCAACTAGATTGATTGACTCAACAAGAATCAATTTGAATTCACTTGAATGGAATGGAGTAAATATTACATAGGAGACACCTTGCTTATATAACCAAGGTGAGTACAAAGAAGCGAATAAGATAATGAAAAGTGTCATTGTCTCATTACATGATAATAAAGAAATAACTTATCACCTGTCTAAGGTGAAATCACATGTACACCAGAGGTGGATCATCCTCCAATGTGTAATAAAATATGTGCAACATGTATAAAAAAGGTGGAGAGTGATAAAGTGATAAGTACAGTAAAGGTGGAGTCAACACATAAAGTGGAATGTGATAACATGATGAAAACACCTAAAGTGGAAATGCTCCTAAAACCTCCTATGAGGTTGTCCCTAAGTAAGCATAAGTAAAGTGTAATTAGTACATAGGTGATAAATAACCAAGGTAAAATACCTTAATTACACCAACAATCACACTTGATCATCTCATTTAGATCTCACTCAAATACACTTGAGTAGGAATCTTATTTATGTTTATACAATTATTCTCACCACAATCTTGGGTACACATAATATTCAGAGAACACAATATTTTTTTTCAAAATTTTACTTAGCTATCTATGGAACTAGAGATGACGGAAATGGGTGATTGATCAAGGCAAGCCCCTACATAGCCACAACACCCCTTCTCTCTATTTTTTAGGTTTACAAATAGTACTCACATGAAGTTTCAAGATACAACAATGCCTATGAACCAAAGATAGAACTTCTTAGGAAGATTCATTAGAAAATAATATGCCACAGAACTAGGGTGCCCAGTATCATAGTTTTGCTAGAGTAGTTTACTTGATCCATAATCCCAATATTTGAGCTAGAATTTTCTATAAAGACTGTTTAGAAACCCTTGACACCATATATTTTCTATGCTCAATTCGGTACCTGAGTAGACCATGACACTTTTCCATCATATCATACTATTTCGGAATACACTTTTAGTCATAGGTATGCCTCTATATTTTCATTCTCAATTTGTACTTTCCATTAGTTCATGATAGGGAAAATAATCAACTCCCTTCATGTAATAAATTGACTTTGTTGTTTGTATTCCAATATTTGATGAAAGAGTTATGGGCCCTTGTTAAATCAATGGTTAAAGTTATCCCTTTTAATCATCAAACATTTTATAATCTTGTGTTTGGTATAATATATGCGAGGATAAATAAATTTAAATCAATGTATATAAGAAACAACAAAGTAGTTAAATTTTTTTGAACAATATATATATATATA